>JALNQF010000526.1:0-24962 GCA_028456385.1 Ophiosphaerella korrae | reverse complement strand
TAAGTACTAGGTATATATACCTAGTAGCTTACTAAGCGCTAACTAAAAGTAGAAAGGTAGTTAAATATTAGTAAGTTTACAATGTTAGTAAGTTTATAATATTAGTAAGTTGTAAACTTACTAATATTAGTACAAGAATAAGAGATATAAGGGATAACTCCTTTATACGTCTCCCTCCTTTTAAAGAGCAAATTCCTAGAGCTTAAAAAGGGCTCTAATTAACTAATAATACCTATTAGGTAGTAGTAGTAGTAGCTAGAGTTAAGGAGGTTAACTATTTTTAGAGTTAAAATCGTTATTTATAGAGTATAGAGCTAAGGTTTTTACTAATTTTAGTATAAAATTAAGACCTGCGTAACTTCTATATATAAAACGTGTCGACTATAAACCCTTTTCTACTACTTCTACCTTGCACTAATAAAATTAAACCTAAAAGTATTTGTATATAGTATAAGGGAAGGCAAAGTTAATACTACTAAGTAACTTAATAGTGCTAGATCTCTATATAGGTACCTACTATAGATATAGGCTTTGCGATAGGTAGGTTTATTAATATAAGGGACCTAGTAAGCCTAATATTTACAAGTATTAAGGAGTAGGTAGCGTAGAGTAGCCCTAGCTAGGAATTTAGTAGCTAGTCGTAAATTCTATAATAGTAAACTAGACCTACGCGTAACTAGTTATAAGAGAGCGTAGTAGTCGTAGCTATAGTAGTAGAGCTAGCTAAGGTAAACTATTCCTACTATTTTTGCGCTATAATTTAGCTTTAACTAGTAGTAAAGTTTTCTAATTACGCTTTAGAGGGCCTTTTTTGCGCCTACTAATAGCTAGGGTACCCTACTAGGTTGCGTTTTTGTTAGGCTCTATTTTAGGTATATAGTTAGTATTTTAGGCTTTTTTAGGTAGTTCTAGTAAAAGTTAAAAGTAGTAATTACGCCTTAGAGGGGGCTTTTTTTATACCTATTAGTAGGTTAAGATACTCTAATAGGTTATGTCTTTGTTAGGGCTCTATTTTTTAGGTATACGTAGAGTTAGTAGTTTAGCTTTCTCTAGGTAGTTCTAGTAAAAGTTAAAGGTAGCTTTGTATTTTACAAATTCTTCTACTAGCTCCTATATAGGTTTATTATAGCTAGTCTAGTAGACTAAGTAGTACTATCCTACGTATTTTCTACGCTCTTTAAAGCGTACGTCTAAGATAGCTTCTACTAAGTATTCTTTATATACGCTACTAGTTTCTTTATTAGTAATAATAATAGGGATTAGCTATAGTAGGTCTTAGTCTAGTAAGAGCTTCTAATCTCTAAGGCGTAAGAGTTTTAGAGAGAAGACTAGGAATACGCCTTTACTTAGTATCTCTTAGGGTAGTACTAGCTTATATACTCTACTATCGTAGATAACTCTCTTAATAGGGTATAGGCCTACCTATTAGTAGTCTAATTTTAGGGTTAGCTAAGTAGTTCTCTAATTAGCTATACTAACATAGGCTTAGTTACTAACTTTATATACTAGTTTACTTTAGTAAAAGGTATTAGCTTAGGCTACTTACTTTTATTATACCTAGAGTATTTTTTCCTTAAGGTAGGCTACTAGGTTACTATAGGCGTTAAGTAGCTTATTAGCTTGTATACGTTAGTTACGTTAGGCTAGGTTTAGTTAATCTTTATTATTTTCGCTAGGGTGTATACTACTATAAGGGTAATACCCTAGATCTATAAGAAATAGAGTTATCCTAATAGATATGTTAATAGTATTATTTACCTAGAACTTAGCTACGTATAGCTAGGCTACCTAGTTATCTTACGTATAGTTAATATATTACTTTAGAAAGATCTCTAGGGCTTAATTTACTTACTTAGTTTAGCTATTAGTTTCTAGGTAGTACGTAGTTAAGAGCTTTTGCGTAATATAGAGGCGTTTATATATATAGTGCTAAAATTAGCTAATAAAGGTTATCTCTTTATTAGATACAATATTTATTAAGACTCTATAAAGCTTAAAAATAGATATAAAATATTAGGTAGCTTCCTTAGGTTTTAGAGACTTATAAGGGAAGAAATAGTATCTTTTTATAAGATAGTAGTAAATTACTAGGATATATTTATAAATCTAGCTACTATTTTTCCTAGTTAGTAAGGCTTAGATATAGTCTACTAAGATATTAGTCTAAGGTACGTAGGGAATTAGTATAGGTTAGAGGTAACTAAGTTTACTATCTTGTAAGTTCTTTATATAGTAGTAGATTAGGTATATATTGTAAAATTACTTAATAGCTTAGAGTATCTTAAGCTAATAATAGCGCTTATATATTAGATATAGCGTGCTATAAGGTCCTTTATAGCCTACTAACTAATAGTTATAGTATAAATCGAAGATTTAGCAGCGTAGATAGGCGTTTAAAGGGATATATAGACGCGTTTTATTAACCTAGAGGTGCCTTTCTTTCTCTAATCTAGTAGAGCTAATATTAGCGTATAAGAAGTAGTATCCTACTTTATAGAAGGCTTTTAGTAGTTTTTATTATCTACTATCTATAGTAGTAAATATAGCTTAGGCTACGTAGTCTTCTAAGTATACTATATCTAGTAATTCTTCTATTAGGCGTAGGTTAACAATATATAGTAGGAGTTCTAGGTCTAGTTCTTTATTATAAAGTAGTAGAAAATCCTCTAGTAGGTTAACTAATTTAGGTTTTATTCTTATAATATAGCGAAGGTAGGTATATACTATAGTAGCTTATTCTACTATAAATCTATTTAGCTTTTATAGGTCTGCGAGGCTTAAAGCGTAAATTACTATATCTAGCGTAGGTTTTACGCCTAGGGCTAGAACTTAAGGGCTTAGGATAATTTAGTTAGCTCCTAATACTCGTAGATTAGAATTATCTATAGAGTAATCCTATAGTTAGTAGCTTAGGGCGTCTACAACTTCGTTTATGTTACTAGGTACGTATTTAATATAGAAATTAAATTAGGATAGGAATAATAACTAGTAGGCCTAGTAGCGATTAAGCTTTTTAGTTATTATAAAAGTTTCTAAATTATAGTAGTCTATTATAACGTAGATTATATATAGACTACTTATAAGCTCTAGTTTCTATTCTTTAAATACTTAGATTATAGCTATAAGTTCTAGGTTGTAGATATTGTAATTATATTCTACTAGGGTGTATTTTTTTAAGAAGAAGCTAACTAGCTATTAGATTCTATCTTAGTTTAGTTAGCTTATTACTCTACCTAAAGCCTACCTAGAGGCGTTAGTTTAGATATAGATTAGTTTTAAGGAGTTAAAGTAAAGTAAGACTATACCTAGCTAGAAAGTAGCTTTTAGTTTATTAAAGGCGTCTATATATTCTTAGGTAATTGTAAAGGGCTTATACTAGGTCTTTTAAAGGGGCAGCCTATCTCCTTTAGTAGGTTTAGTAATAACCTTAGACTTAATTAACTTAGTAAGTAGTAGGGCAAGGCTTAAGTAATCCTTAATAAAGCGCTAGAGAAATCTAGTATAGCCTAGAAAGGCTAGGACTTCTTTAGTAGTCTTTAGTATTTCCTACTCCTAGATAGCTTTAACTTTAGAGGGATCTATTGTAATTCCTTTGTTAGAGATAATTATACTTAAAAACTTAACTAAAGTAGTATAGAGGCTAGATTTTTTAGGGTCTACGTAGAAGCCTTATTCTTTTAGTTACGTAAGTACTTTATAAACGTACTAGATGTAGTCTATTTTATTATTAAAGTATATTAAGACGTTATCTATATATATAGTGTAGAAGTCGTCTAAATATTCTAGTAGGGCTAAGTTAATAGCGCACTAGAAGGTAGCTAGTACGTTAGTAAGGCTAAAGGGTACTACTTTATAGGTATATATGCTAAAGTAGGTAATAAATACAGTTAGCTATTCTAAATTTAGGGCGATACGTAAGTAGTAAAAGGCGTGTATTACATTAAATTTAGAGAAAATCTTTACTTTGTTTAAGTAGGCTAGTATTTCCCTAAAGAATAGAATAAGGTACTAGTCTTTAATAGTAGATTTGTTTAGCTTGTAGTAGTTTACGTAGACTTATAAGCTGCTATCTAGTTTAGCTATAATTAGTAAGTTATTCTTAGCTAAGGAGCTGTATTTACTAATAAAGCCCTTACCTTCTATTTCTTAGATATATTTCTAGATTACTTTATCTTGTTTTCTATTAAAGGGGTAAGGTTTAGCGTCTAGGATTTTTACGCTAGGTTTAAAAGTAATTTCTAGGTTGTATAGCCTATAAGGAGAAAGTTCCTTAGTAGCTTTCTTGTTAAAACAAGGTATTAGGTCTTAATATAGTTAGAGTAGTTCTATAGATAGGATATCTTTAAGCTTTACTATAGGTAGTAGTTTATAAAATTATATATAATCTACTTCTTTAGCTACTTTATAGTAGTACACTAGTAGTAGTATTCTATCTAAAGTAAGTACTATAAGCGTATATCTACTTCTTCTAGTAAAGGCCTTAATTATATAATAACTAATAGTTTAAATATCTATTAACGAGTTCTATTTATACCTATTAGGGTACCTACTTAGGGGCCCTATAGGGGTAGATAATAGTTTAAGTACTAGCTTCTTTAAGGCTATAGTAGAGTAATATCTAGGTGCGCTATAGTATACTACTAAGGGGATTTCGTTAGTTATCTAGTAGTACTATTAGTAGTAAGTGTTAGGGAATAATAACGTTCTATAGTAGTAGTTAGGTTTAATAGTATAGGCCTTACGCTATAAAAATCCTAGAATAAAGTTAAATTAGCTTACGTTTTTAATAATATAGGTAGAGGTCTATTTAATATACGCGCCTACTTATAGGTAGAACTTAACCTAATACGTAATAGACTTAGATAGGGAACTATTATATCCTTTATAGATAATAAGTTAAGGTAGCTAGATAGATTATAATTTTGTAGTCTTCTAGGTAAATTTTTATTAAATAAAGTTTACATTAGCTCTATTATTAGCTAGAGTTCTAGCTATATAGGGTACTATAAGGTCTTTACCTAGGAAGCTAGTAAATAAGAATTAGTTTAGCTTAGCTTCTATTAGATTAGTTAGTAGTTTCTTATACTAGACTATCTATATTCTATAGGTAAGTGTATAAGATATAGCTATACTAAGAGTTATACTTTAGTAGTTAATTATAGTCTTCTAGTTTATGTAATCTCTAGGTTAAGGCTTTAGGCCTAGGGAACGTCGTTTTCTAAATCCTAGTCTAAGTTAGGCTCTAGTTCTAGCTCTATGTCTAGTTAGGGGTCGTATTTAAAGAATTAGTCCTCTATTTCTATATCTATTTTAGAGTCTATTACTATATAGGTAGCTATATAGTAGTTTGTAGTATTAGTAAGTATCTTAGATCTAGTAGCTTTTGTTTATTTGTAAGTAGTATAGTCTAGCTTCTTAATACCTATCTTTTTATAGCCCTAGTATAAAATTGTTTTAGAGTTCTTAGTTTTAATTGTAGTAGCCTTTTTACTAGTTAGGTATATTCCTCTAAATACGCTTTCTAGTTATAGTTAATAGTATTTTAGTTCTTATAAGGTTATAGCTAGTTCTTCTTTAAAGTTTTATGTCTACGCTCTTAGTTTAGCTCTTGTAGGTGCTAGGGTACGAAGCTAGGTTTACCTAGGGCCTATATCTAGGTTGTAATTATTTACTTTATTTTCTAATATTAAGATTATCTTTTAAAAATTAGTAGGGCTATTATAGATACTAGGAGTAGTACTAGTAGCCTCTCTAATCTAAGGTTATAGCTTTTTTTAAAGGTCGATATTATATAGCTATAGGTTTTATTATAGTTTAAGGCTAATATTGTTAAATTTAGAGAGGAATTTAGCTTATACTAACTAGGCGGTTTTGTAGATTAGTTAATCTAGTCTAAATTTAGCTATTTCTAGGGTTTTATAACGTACTTCTCCTAATCCTACTACGTCTATATTACTAAATTAGTATAAAAGTATATAAAAATATACGAATTCTTCTTAGTATAAGTAAGTAATACTATTTAGGATAGTAAGGTATAAGTAAGCTAATCCTATATAGTAGTATATAATAACGTTAGCTTAGGTTTATAAGCTAATGTGTTTTTTTCTATTAGTAATAAAGTAATTGTATATAGACTAGATAAAGGATATAACGTCTACGTAGTATCCTATACCTAAAAATTATAGAGGTTTTATAGAGTAGTCTTTTTGTTCTTTATACTAGTAAAAATTAAAGGCTAGCTCTTAGATACTAGTTAAGAAAGGAGTTAGGGTAAACTCTTCTCTATTAAAGATATTGTAGCCTACTACTAGTACTTAGGGTTTAAACTCTCTTTTAAAGAAGCTAGGTTACTAGCCTTATAGTAAGATCCTAGTATAAAGTAGTTCTATATCTTTCTACGCTAGTATATTAAAGTTAAAGGTTTCTAGCTTAGTTTATTTAGCTATTAGGTCTTCTTAGTAGATTACTACTTCGCGTAAGTAGTTATATTTTACTATAGCTTCTTCCTATAAGGCTTTATACTAGGTAGCTCTTTAGCCTAAAGTATTGTATTACTTTATAATATAGTTATAGTCTAGTAGTAATTACGCTAGGCGTTCTTAGAGTTAGGCTAATTAGTTGTCTTGTTAAGAGAGTTATTTATCTAATTTACTTACTCTAGCTATAAGCCTCTAGTTTTGTTCGTTTACTACGTCGATTATATCTTATATCTAGGTATTCGCGACTACTAGGTATAATACTATTCTAGCTAGGGTAAATTCTCTAAGAGATAAGTAATTGCTAGGTTTATTATCCTTAATTCTCTAGTATAAAGTTAGTAGTAGGGTGCGAAACAAGAGTTAGAGCTTAGCAAACTTAGTAAGTAATTTCTTAAGTTTATCTTAAGATATAAAGACTATTCCTAGTAGTAGGTCTTCGTTAATTATAGCGTTTAACAGTAGGTTGTTCTTTAGCTCTTCTAGGATCTTAAGCTTAGGTGTAGGCTAGAGTAATAATACTTAGCTAATATTTAGTTAGGCGTTATTAATTAAGTTATTTAATATAGTCTAGTTATTAAAAGAGACCTTAGTAACTAGTCTATACCTTAAGGGGCTACCTTAGTTAAAGGGAGTAAGGTCTATATCTAGGTTAAATTCTTCTACAATAGGTTAGTTAGGAGTAGCTAAGTCTATTATAGAGCTATTAGCTAAGAAGGCGCTTAGTACTTATTAAGGAATTATATTAGGTTAGAAATTAAGTTTACTAGGTAGTCTTAGCTAAATAAAGGATTTAGAGTCTATTACCTATTTTCCTTTATCTTTCTATAAAGAGGTCTTAAGATATTATTAGAAGTTACTTAGTACTTTTTTTATTAGAGTAGTTAGTATAGTAAGTCTCTAGGTCTATTTTTCTAGAGACCTAGTTCTAGCGCGTATTTTATAGATTTTTTGTAGTATAGTAGCCTTAGAGTATTCTCTTAGTTTCTTACTAGATCTATAGTCTACTATTTATAGCGTATCTTTATCTTATAAGTACGCTTAGTTTAAGTAATAAAGAGGTTATAAGCTAGTATTATTTTAGTTTAAGAAGCTAGCTTTTAAGGAGATAGAAGATTTTTTATATAACTAAGTTATAGTATAATAAGCTAAGTTATAGTAGTTATATACTATATTAGTGTATTTAGCTATTAGTTTGTAAAGATTTAGATCTTTAGTGCTAGCTAGTAAAAGTTTTAGTAGGGTCTAGGGCACTTTATTACTTAGTTCTTATAAATTAAGTACTAGTAATTTACGTAGGTTTAGGGGTCTTTTTCTTCTCTAGCACTACTACCTAAGTTTAATACCTAGTGTAAGTACACCCTTACCTAAGTATATATAGTAGGTGTAAGCTAAAGCTTTATAACTTATAAAGTAGTTAAACTACTTTTCTTTAGTACGTATTTCTTTCTAGAATGTTAGCGCTAGTACTAGTAAAAAGAGAGCGCTAGAAACCTTAACTAGAACTATAATATAGTAAACTCAAGGGGCTACCTAGCGCGCTATAGCTAAGGTAAGATCTAATTCCTAGTAGTGTAGTTCTTTTTAGCTAGCTAGGCTTAATTAAGAGTTAGCTACAATTAGCTATCTTGTAGTAACTCTAGTATAGGTAAGAAGGCTACTAGCGTAGTTTTAGGTTATAAAGAGGCCTATAAAAGCAAAATATTTATAGAGATCTACTATTATATAAAGTAGACTTTATACAAGATAACTTAATAAGGTAGTTTTAATAATTAACTAAAAAGAGTAAATAGTAGATAAAGCTATCTAAGTAAGTACTAAGTATATATACCTAGTAGCTTACTAAGCGCTAACTAAAAGTAGAAAGGTAGTTAAATATTAGTAAGTTATAAACTTACTAACATGTTAGTAAGTTCGTAATATTAGTAAGTTTACAATATTAGTAAGTTTTGTAATATTAGTAAGTTTGCAATATTAGTAAGTTGTAAACTTAATAATATTAGTGCGAAAATAAGAGATATAAGAGATAACTCCCTTACACTATACTATAAGTAGTAATTATACCTAGTTATTCTAGTTGTAATTAAGGTAGTATTTTAAGTACTATTCTACTCTCTAGTTTATACGTTCTAATTATCTATCTATTTATAGATAATATACTACTAATATTTAATATTATCTTCCTAATTATACTATTATTATTCTTTATAGTTTTAATATAAATCTTATATCTTTATCTATAATAATTTTATCTAGGATACTATACTAGCTAATTATAGTTCCTAGAACTTAGTATATAGTAACTTCTATCCTACTTTTCTCTTTATATAGTCTAAAATATAAGTATTTTATAAACTTATCTACTATAGTTATAATTCTATTATATTTAACTCCTATTATTAGGTCTTTTAACTTAGGTAACTTTATATATTATAGAGGTAACAAGAGAAATCGAGATAAAACTAATTAGCCCTAACCTAAGTGCTAACAAAGTATAGGACGAGCAAGGTAATAACTTCGATTAGGAAGTTAACTACAATAGAGACACGTAATAACTTCGTAACTTTACAAAGCTTAGTAATTACAAGCTATAAAGCTAGTAGTTAATAACTTTACAACTTTGTAAAGCTTAGTTGTTACGAAGCTACGAAGCTAACTAAAAAATACAAAGTATATAGTTAGTAGTAAATGCGTATTATTAGGATACTATTAGTAATCTAATCTCTAACTAAGAATACTAATACTTAATATTGTATACATAAATTAACTATTGTTATAGTTATTGCTAATTATAATACGAACTTTTATTATTACCTCTTAATCTACTAATACTCTTAGTAGTTAATAGGAAGTTAACCCTAGTAACCCTATTACACCTTGCTAATTTAGTTATTAAGAGAAGCAAAGCGTAAGTAGCGTATAGTCTAAGCTAATATAATAGTAGAAAGATTAACTAAGTAAATAGCTAAAGCACTTATAAGTAGTTATAAGTTAGATAATACTATATAGAAGGCAATTTAAGAGTACGTAAATAACTTAATCTCTAAGAAAGAAGATATAAAGCTAGTAATTAACGCCTTAGAAACGTAGAATAAAAAACTACAAGACTATTTAAAGTAAAATAAAGCCTAGATTAAAGCTATTATAAAAGGATAAACCTAGATAGAACTAATTACCTAAAGACTAGAGATAAGTGCGACAAAGAAACTATCTAAGATACCTATACTTAAGAAGTTTAATAGAATAAGAGAAAATCTAAAACTTTTTATAGTAGTAGTATAACTCTAGATAGATATATAAGTACTATACTTTAATATAGAAGAAAAAAAAGTAATATATATTAGAATATACCTTAAAGGAGATATAATAAGATAGTTTAAACCTTACTAGATAGATTATATAATATATACCCTAATAACAAAGAAAGATAAAAATAAAGCTATCTTTAGAAGTTACAAATACTTTATTAAACGAATAAGAGTAGTATTTAGAGATATAGATATTACCTAATAAGCTAAAGAAAAGCTTAAAAGGCTTACCTAAAGTAAGAGTATTCCTAAATACATATTATAGTTTAAATAACTATTACAAAATATAAAATAGAATAAATTAGCCTTAATATTATAATTTAAGTAAGAACTAAATACAAAAATATAATATAAGATAATTTATATAGAGAAACTAAGGATACTAGAAGTCCTAAAACAATAGGTAATATAAATTAACAACGATGTTCGAGAATAGAAGAAGAATAAGTATAGGAGTTAACCTAGAAACTAGGATGTTAGAGACCCTGTAATCCTAGATACTAATAAGGATAAGAAAAAGAAGAAAAATAAAGACTTTACGTACTTTAGCTATAGAAAGAAAAGTTACTACTTAAAAGACTATTAATCTAAATAGAAGAAAGATATAGTATATTATAAATATAGAAAACTAAGATACTTTATAAAAGATTATAGAAGTAAATACTATAAGAAAAATAAAGAAATATAGTTAAAGATAACTAAAAACAAGAAAGAAGTACTAAAAGTATAGGCTAAACCTTAAGAAAAAGTAGTTAGGAGTAAAGAATTACAATATATAATACTCTACTAGACCTTTTGTTATAAAGATAACTACTATATACACTTTTCTAGTAAAAAAGAAGTAAGATAGTTCTTATAGAAGAATAGAGTAGTAGTAATAAAAGAAGAAAGAATAAAAGCTTAGATAGAAAGAATAACCTAAGTAATAGACCTACTAATAGAAGATTTAGAAAGAGAGAAGCTCTAGACCCTATTAATCTACGCTAAAAAACTAGTAAAGGATAAAAAGACTACTATAGTTGCCTTTAAAGGACTACAAAGTAATAAAGAAAGGAAAGTTAATATAAGAGGTATAGAATATACCTAGTTAAATATATATAGTTATAATAGTTATACAATAATAGATATAATAGAATAAAGGTAAGAATAGTAATTTATTTAGAAATACTTACTAGTTATAAGTATATAGGAAGCGTACAAAGACTAGAAAGAACGTAATCCTAAGGATATAAAGTTTATAGTATTCTAAGAATAGATAAAGTAAAATATACTTATAGTAAGAAGAATACCTATATAGAAAGAATAGTAGTACCTTATAAAGAAAACGTAATAGATTAACAAAGCCTATATACTAAGAGTACTAGTAGTATACTATATCCTAATAAGAAAAACACTTAAAGAAAATAAATACTAGGAAGGAGATAACAAAATAATAGACCTAAAATATCTAGTACATTTTAAAGTATTATAGCTAGTATACTTAGATAAGAACTATATTATATATAGAAATCTTAAAATAAATAACAACGTATAGCCTATATAAAGAAAAAGCTATAATTATATTAAAGTAATTCTAGTAGAAGATATCTAAGGATAGGAGACAATACCTAAAGATAGATATATAGTAGTAAGACTAGGACCTAAGTTATCTAAAAAATACGTCCTAGGAAGACTATAGTATAAGTATACATATAATAAATATCTAAAACACGAAGAGTATAAACTTAAAATAAGGCTATAGCTCTAAAAGAATAGATAATTTATAAAAATAGCTAAGTAAGAATAGCTAAAAGGTATAGGAGGCCTATATATTATAAAAACAAGTACGTACTAAAGAAAGAAAGTAAGATTAATAATTAATAGTAGAGCTATAAGAAACTTTATATTAAAGAAGTTTATAGAAATATAGAGAATATATTATATAACAAAGAAATACCTTTAACAATTAAGTATAATGAAAAGAAAACTATTCTAAGAACCTATTAGGTTCGAGATAGTTCTCTCTATACTAGAGCTAGAAGAGATAATAATTAAAAATATAGTTATAGATATAACAACAATTAATAATAAATAGGATATAATCCTAGAAATACTATAGTAATAGATAACTAACCTATATATTAATTAGAAGATAAAAAGAATTAGCTATAGTAAGATAGAAATATTAAAAGATAATATAAGTACCTATAAAGGAGAATTCCTAGAAGAATATAAAAAATAGGAGAAACAACTTATAAAACCTAAAGATTACTTTCTAGAATATTAGCTATAGGATTTAGTAAAAGATCTAGAAGAAGGGAAAAACGTAGGATAAAGCCTAGTCTATAGGAAAACTAAAGAAGAATCTAAAATTAAACAAGTATTTATAGAGAACGCAATAAAGAAAAGATAGATACAAGAATCTAAATCTTTAGTAGTATATAGACTTATATTTATAGATAAAAAAGAGATAAATAATAAGAGACTCTACGTAGACTTTAAGAAAACTAATATAATTACAAGTAAAAACTAATACCTCTTACTATAAATAGATAAGATATAAAATAGACTATAAAGAGTAAAAATCTTTATAAAATTATATTTCTAAAACGCCTACTACTAAATTAGAATAAAGAAAGGTAATAAATAGAAAATAGTATTTAGAACGTAATATAAACTATAAAAGTACTAAGTTATACCCTTTAGCTTAATAAACGCACTAGGAGCTTTTTAAGAAAGAATTAATATAGTACTAAGAGAGTACTTAGATGTATTTACGTTTATATACCTAGATAATATCTTTATACTTTTAGAAATAGAGAAAGAATACGTATAATATATACACAAGGTACTAGAAAAACTAGTAAAAAATAAATTATTCCTAAAAATAAGGAAATGCGAGTTCTATATAAAAGAAACAGACTTCCTTAGATTTATTATAGAACTAGGATAAATTAAGATTAACTTAAGAAAGATTAAGTTAATTAATAAATAGCTTCTACTAAAGAACCTAAAAGAGGTTTAATAATTTTATAGGTTAGTAAACTTCTATAAAAAGTTAATAGTAGTATAGTTTAAAGATATAAAACTAATAACTAGACTTATAAAAAAAGACGTACTATTTAAATAGATTGAGGAATGCGACAAAGTATTTAAATAAATTAAGAGGAAATTTATAGAAAACCTAGTTATTAGAATATATAACTTAGAACTACTAGCGATAGTAAAAATAGACGTATCTAACTTAGTCTATAGAATAGCACTAATACAAGAAGACCTAAAGACTAAAAAAGAATACTTAGTTAAATACTTCTCTAAGAAAATAAAACTAGTAGAGCTTAACTACTTAATTTATAATAAAAAGATACTAGTAATATATAAAGTATTTAAATAATAGAGAATATACCTATAAAGAGTAAAGTACTAAATAAAGGTCTATATAGATTATAAGAATCTTATAAGATTTATAATAAATAAAGAATTATTATAATACTATATAAAATAGTAGGAATTCTTATTAACGTTTAACCTAGAAATTATATATATAAAAGGGAAAGATAACTAATTTATAGATACCTTAAGTAGAAGACTAGACTTATAAGAAGAAGTAAATACAACTAGTATAGTTCTAGTCTAGAATAAGAAAGAATATTTAGTCCTAAATATACGTAAAATAGCTACTATGTAATAGGTATACTAGGGTTAACTTCCTATTAACCTATAAGTTATTAGTAGATTACAAGGTAATAGTAAAAGCCTATATAGTAGTTAGTAATAACTATTAATAATAGTTGATTTGTGTATATAATGTTAAGTATTAGCGTTCTAGGTTAAAGATTAGATTACTAATACTATCCTAGTAATAGACATTACTACTAACTATATACCTAGGTTTCTTAGCTAGCTTTGTGCTTTGTGTTTACTAAGATCGTAAATTACAAATTTATTACGTACTTAACTTTATACTTTGTATTTACTAAGATCGCGAATTGCGAATTTATTACGTATCTCTATTATAGTTAGTTTCCTAATTAAGTTTATTACTCTATAGGTTATACGTGCTTTTATTATCTATAGTAAGGCTAATTAACTTAAATTAGTTTTCTCTTATTATAGCTATAACACTATTCTCTTCTCTAGATAGGTTTTTATTTCCTTACCCTAGGCCTAAGGTTATTAGTCTAGTTTCTTTATTTATTTCTAGTTCTTTATTGTTCTCTATATCTTCTTATTCTAACTATAATAAACTTCTTCTTATTACTTGTATTACTTATAATAAGGTTAAAATATTTCTTTACGCCTATTATACTTAGTTAAAGCTTACTTATCTTATATCTTTAAAAGATAGTAAATATTGTAGCGAGTGTATTCTTACTAATATTTAATATAAGTATACTCTATTAGGTATTTCTCTTACTAAGTGTAAGTGTTTAATTTCTATATAGTCTCTTCTTACTAAGTTATATAGGGCGAGCCGTTAACTAAGCTTAAGAGATACTATTATTATAGCTTATAGAGGCTAAGGCTAAGTATAAGCTAACTCTTTATAAGCTAGTAGATCTTTATTCTTGTATTAAGCGTTTTTATAAGATAAAGGCCTATAATAATACTAAATTGTCTAAATAGTCTTATACCTTAGAAGCTAAGATAGACTTTAAGGACGCTATAGAGGCTACTCTAGCTCCTATTATATTAGACGTTCTTAACGTCTCTCTATTTATTATTAGTAGTGCTAATTTTCTTAGTTTACTATAAGGCGCTCTAGAGGGTTTTAACTTTAGAAGTCTTCTAGTTTCTTAGAGTAGTTAAGGTTATCTTCTAGTTCCTATATTTTTTCCTATAGTTGTCCTTTTTCGTCTATACCTATCTATTCTACTAAGTAGTAGTTCTTACTATTATAGGACTAGTATACTAAGATCTTCTTAACTTCTTATTCTTCTTATTCTTTATATATATCTACTTTGTACACTAGTAGTTTTGCGTCTTGTAGTACTATTTCTAGTAGTACTATATAGAAAGTTAGGTGTATCCTTATTTTACTTAGTAGCTTTAACTTAAATATAACTAGTGTAATTTTCTTTTTAATTTTGTATAGTCCTATTTTAACGTAGTCTAGTTTAGGACTTAGTTGTTTACTTTTTATATTCCTTCGTATTAACTATACTTTTTCTCTCTCTCTAAATTAAGGTCTTATTTAGTATTTTTTATTATAGTACTTTGCTATCTAGTTATATAGGAATTCTACGTCTTATCTTAGTTAATTGTGTATATTTCTAAGTTTATTAGTAAGTTTTTCTCCTCTTAGAGACTATAATTCTTTAGTTCTTAGTATTTAATATACACTAGGGTTAAATCTATAGTTTATAAAGAAAGGTAATACTTTTATTACTATATTCTTTACGCTGTTATATACTAGCTATACTATAGGTAGTAGCTGTACCTAGTTGTTTTAGTTATAGTTAAGGTAGTATCTTAGGTATTGTTCTACTATCTAATTTATTCGTTCTAATTATCTATCTATTTATAGATAATATGCTATAGACATTGTATATTTAATTTCTAATTACGCTATTATTATTTCCTATAGTTTTAATATAAATTATATATCTCTATCTATAATAATCTTATCTAGGATACTATACTAGCTAATTATAGCTCCTAGAACCTAGTGCGTAGTAACCTCTATCCTACTTTTCTCTTTATATAGCCTAAAGTATAAGTACTTTATAAGTTTATCTACTATTATTAGGATTCTATTATATTTAGTTCCTAATATTAAGTCTTTTAACTTTAGTAACTTTGTAATAAAGTCTATTATTATTATTCCCTAAGGTTATTCTAGTACTTTAACTAGTTATAGTATTCTATATAGTATATATCTACTATATTTATTTTTATAATATTCTATATAATCTCGTAGTACTTCTTTTACTAGTTATCTTACTTTTAGTATATAGTAGTCTCTTAAGAGCCTATTTAGTATTTTTTTAATTCTCTAGTATCTATATACTAGTAGTTCGTAGAATTATTGTATAAATTCTCTCTAAATTTTCTTTAAGATATATATCCTTCTATAGGCTTATATAAATCTTTTGTAGATTTCTAGTTTATCTATTTCTTTAGATACTTTTACTATTTCTTTCTAGACCTATTTATCTAGTTTACTACTTATTCTTTTAAGTATAGTATGTTATAGCTATAACAAGAGAAAACTAATTTAAGCTAATTAGCCCTACTATAGATAACAAAAGCACGTATAACCTATAGGGTAATAAACTTAATTAGGAAACTAACTACAATAGAGATACATAATAAATTCGCGATTCGCGATCTTAGTAAATACAAAGTATAAAGTTAAGTACGTAATAAATTTGTAATTCGCGATCTTAGTAAATACAAAGTATAAAGCTAGCTAAGAAACCTAGGTATATAGTTAGTAGTAATGTCTATTACTAGGATAGTATTAGTAATCTAATCTTTAACCTAGAACGCTAATACTTAACATTGTACACATAAATTAACTATTATTAATAGTTATTACTAACTACTATATAGGCTTTTGCTATTACCTTACAATCTACTAATAACTTATAGGTTAATAGGAAGTTAACTCTAGTACACCTATTACACCTTGCTAATTTAGTTATTACAAGGAGCAAAGCGTAAGTAGCGCACAGTCTATCTAATACGATAGTAGAAAGTTTAACTAAACAAGTAGCTAAAGTACCTATAAGTAGTTATAAGTTAGATAATACTATATAGAAAGTAGTTAGAGAATATATAAATAACCTAATCTCTAAGATAAAAGATATAAAAATAATAATTAATACCCTAGAAACTTAGAACAAGGAACTTTAAGAACATACAAAATAGAATAAGGCCTAGATTAAAGCTATTATTAAAGGATAGAATTAAATAGAACTAATTACTTAACGCCTAGAGATAAGTGCAACGAAGAAGCTACCTAAGATACCTATCCTTAAGAAATTTAATAGAACAAGGGAGAAACTAAAACCTTTTATAGTATTAGTACAACTTTAGATAGATATATAAGTACTATACTTTAATATAGAAGAAAAGAAAGTAAAATATATTAGAATACACCTTAAGGAAGATATAATAAGATAGTTTAAACCCTACTAGATAGATTATACGATATACGCCCTAATAACCTAAAAAGATAAAACTAAAGCTATCTTTAGAAGTTACAAATACTTTACTAAACAAATAAGAGTAGTATTTAGAGATATAGATATTACCTAATAAGCTAAAGAAAGGTTAGAAAAACTTACACAAAATAGGAGTGTTCCTAAATATATATTATAGTTTAAATAACTGTTATAGAATATAGAATAGAATAAATTAGCTCTAATATTACAATTCAAATAAGGATTAAATTTAAAAATTCGATACAAGATAATCTATATAGAGAAACCTAGAACACTAGAAGCCCTAAAGTAATAGGTAATACAAATTAACGATAACCTCTAAGAGTAGAGAAAGAACAAGTATAGAGGATCTACCTAGAATTAGAACAAGGGAGACCCTATAATCTTTAACACTAATAAGGACAAGAAGAGAAAGAAGAATAAAGACTTTATATACTTTAACTATAGTAAAAAAGGCTACTATATAAAAGACTACTAATTACTAAAGAAGAAGGATATAGTATACTATAAATATAAAAAACTAGGACACTTTATAAAGGATTGTAGAAGTAAAGACTACAAGAAGGATAAAGAAACCTAGTTAAAGATAACTAAAAACAAAAAAGAAGCACCTAAAGTATAGGCTAAACCTTAGGAAAAAGTAGCTAGGAGTAAAGAATTACAATATATAATACTCTATTAGACCTTTTGTTACAAAAATAACTACTATATATATTAATCTAGTAAAGAGAGAGTAAGATAGTTCTTATAAAAGAATAGAGTAGCTATAACAAAAGAAAGTAGAATAAAAACGTAGCTAGAAGAAATAGTACACGTAATAGACCTACTAATAGAAGACTTAGAAGGGAAAGAACTCTAGATTCTATTAATCTAGGCTAACAAACTAGTACTAGATAAAGAGACTACTATAGCTTCCTCTAAAGGACTACAAGAAAGTAAGAAGTAAGCTAGTATAAGAGATATAGAGTATACCTAGCTAATAATATACAACTACGATAGCTATATAATAATAGATATAGAAGAACAAAATAAATAATAGAAATTTATTTAGAAATACTTACTAGTTATAAGTATAGAGGAAGCGTACAAAGATTAGAAAGAACGTAATCTTAAAGAAATAAAGTTTATACTATTTTAAGAATAGATAAAATAATATATAGTTATAGTAGGAAGAATACCTACCTAAAAAGAGTAGTAATTCTTTATAAGAAAAACGCGATAGATTAATAAAGCCTATACACTAAGAATACTAGTAGTATGCTATATTCTAATAACAAAAACGCCTAGAAAAAATAGATACTAGGAAGGAGATAATAAAATAATAGACCTAAAATATCTAGTACATTTTAAAGTATTATAGATATTATACCTAGACAAGAATTATATTATATATAGAAACCCTAAAGTAAATAACAATATATAGCCTATAAGAAGAAGAGGCTATAACTATATAAGAGTAATTCTAGTAGAAGATATCTAAGGATAAGAAATAATCCTAGAAGAAGGTTATATAGTAGTAAGGCTAGGACTAAAATTATCTAAAAAATATATCTAAGGAGGACTATAGTACTAATATATAAATAATAAATATCTAAAGTACAAAGAATACAAACTTAAAGTAAAGCTATAGCCCTAAAAGAATAGATAATTTACAAAATTACTTAAGTAAGAATAGCTAGAAGGTATAGGGGGCCTATATATTATAAAAATAGGTATATACTAAGAAAAGAAGGTACGATTAATAATTAATAGTAGAGCTATAAGAAACTTTATATTAAAGAAGTTTATAGAAATAAAAGGAATACGTTATATAACAAAGAAATACTCTTAATAACAAAGTACGATTAAAGGAAAACTATTCTAAGAACCTATTAGGTTTAAGACAGTTCCTTCTACGCTAGAATTAGAAGAAATAAAGATTAAGAATATAATTATAGATATAACAACAATTAATAATAAATAAGATATAATATTAGGAATACTATAGTTATAGATAACTAACCTACATATTAATTAGAGAACAAGGAAAATTAACTATTATAAGATAGATATATTAAAGGCTAACATAAGTATATACAAAGGAAAATTCCTTAAAGAATATAAGAAATAAGAAAAACAGCTTATAGAACCTAAGGAATACCTTCTAGAATATTAGCTATAGGACTTAGTAATAGACCTAAAAGAAGATAAGAACGTAGGATAGAGCCTAGTTTATAGAAAAATAGAAAAAGAATCTAAAATTAAACAAGTATTTATTGAAAATGTAATATAGAAAAGATAGATACAAGAATCTAAGTCCTTAGTAGTACATAGACTTATATTTATAGACAAGAAAAGAATAAGTAATAAAAGACCTTACGTAGATTTTAGAAAAACTAACGTAATTATAAATAAAAACTAATACCTCTTACTATAAATAAACAAAATATAAAATAAGCTACGAAAAGCAAAGATCTTTACAAAACTAGATATCTAAAACACCTACTACTAGATTAGAATTAAGAAAGGAGATAAATAGAAAATAGTATTTAGAACACAATATAGACTATATAAATACCTAGTTATACCTTTTAGATTAATAAACGCACTAGCGGCCTTCTAAGAAAGAATTAATATAATACTAAGAGAATACTTAGACGTATTTATATTTATATGCCTAGATAACATCCTTATATTCTTAGAAATAGAAGAAGAACACGTACAATATATATACAAAGTACTAGAAAGACTAGTAGAAAATAAACTATTTCTTAAAATAAGAAAATGCGAATTCTATATAAAGAAAATAGATTTCCTTAGATTTATTATTAAACTAGGAAAAATAAAGATTAACCTAGAAAAGATTAAGTTAATTAATAAATAGCTAACACTAAGAAACCTAAAAGAGGTATAATAATTCTATAGGTTAGTAAACTTTTATAGAAAATTAATAGTAAGATAGTCTAAAGATATAAAACCTATAACAAAACTTATAAAGAAAGACACGCTATTTAAATAGATAGAGGAATGCAATAAAGTATTTAATAAGATTAAAAGGAAGTTTATAGAAAAACTAGTTATTAGAATATATAACCTAGACCTACTAGTAATAGTAAAAATAGATATATCTAACTTAGTCTATAGAATAGCGCTAATACAAGAAGACCTAAGAACTAAATAAGAATACTTAGTTAAATACTTCTCTAAGAAAATAAAACTAGTAGAGCTTAACTACTTAATCTATAATAAGGAGATACTAGTAATCTATAAAGTATTTAAATAGTAGAGAGTATACTTATAAAGAGTAAAGTATAGAATAAAAGTCTATATAAACTATAAGAATCTTATAAGATTTATACTAAATAAAGAACTATTACAACACTATATAAGATAGTAGGAATTCTTATTAATATTTAATTTAGAAATTATACACATAAAAGGGAAAGATAACTAATTTATAGATACTTTTAGTAGAAGACTAGACTTATAAGAAGAAGTAAACGCTACTAGTATAGTTTTAGTTAAGAATAAAGTAGGATACTTAGTCCTAAATACACCTAAGATAGCCGCAATACTTAAGAGAGAAAGTAGCGAGCTAGACAAATAGATTTAAAAAACAACGTAAGAAGTATCTAAAGAAATAAAAAAACTAGAGATCTAAGAAGGATTTATATAAGCCTATAGAAAGATATATATCTTAAAGAAAATTTAAAGAGAATTTATACGATAATTCTATAAACTACTAGTATATAGATACTAAGGAATTAATAAAACCCTAGATAGACTACTAAGGGATTACTATATCTTAAGAGTAAGATAACTAGTAATAGAAGTACTACAAGACTATATAGAATATTATAGAAATAAGTATAGTAGATACATACTATATAGGATACTATAACTAATTAAAGTACTAGAATAACTTTAGGGAATAATAATAATAGACTTTATTACAAAGTTACTAAAGTTAAAAGACTTAATATTAGGAACTAAATATAATAGAATCCTAATAATAGTAGATAAACTTATAAAGTACTTATACTTTAGGCTATATAAAGAGAAAAGTAGGATAGAGGTTACTACGCACTAGGTTCTAGGAGCTATAATTAGCTAGTATAGTATCCTAGATAAGATTATTATAGATAGAGATATATAATTTATATTAAAACTATAGGAAACAATAATAGTACAATTAGGAATACAATATATAATATTAATAGTATATTATCTATAGATAGATAAATAATTAGAATGTATAAACTAGATAGTAGAATAATACTTAAGATACTACCTTAACTACAACTAAAACAATTAGGTATAGATACTACCTATAGTATAGTTAGTATATAATAGCGTAAAAAATATAGTAATAAGAGTATTACTTTTCTTTATAAACTATAGATTTAATCCTAACATATACTAAATACTAAGAAATATAGAGTTTTAGACTCTAAGAGGAGAAAACTTTATAAATAAAATAAAAGAAATATATAATTAACTAAGATAGGACGTAGAGTTCCTATATAATTATATAGTAAAGTACTATAATAAAAAGTATAAAGAGAGACTTTAATTTAGAGAGAGAGAAAAAGTATAGTTAGTATATAGGAATATTAAAAGTAAACAACTAAGTTTAAAACTAGATTATATAAAGATTAGACTATATAAAGTTAAGAAAAAAGTTATACTAGTTATATTTAAACTAAAACTACTAAGTAAAATAAGGATACACCTAACTTTCTACGTAGTACTACTAGAAAAAGTACTATAAAACGTAGATCTACTAGTATATAAAGTAGATATATATAGAGAATAAGAAGATTAGGAAGTAAAAGAAATCCTAGTATACTAATTCTATAATAGTAGAAACTACTATTTAGTAAAATAGATAGGAATAGACAAGAAAAGATAACTATAGGAAGATATATAGGAACTAGAAGATAACCTTAACTACTCTAAGAAACTAAAGGAGTTCTAAAGTTAAAACTACTTTATAGCGAACTAAGAAAATTTGCGATACTACTAATAGATAGAGAGATAATAGGAGCGCTTAATAATATAGGAGCTAGAGTAGCCTCTATAGTATCTTTAAAGTCTATCTTAGACTCTAAGGTATAAGACTATTTAGATAATCTAGCGTTGTTATAAGCTATTAGCTTATAAAGGTAGTTAGTACGAGCCTAAAGTTTTACTATCTTACAAGTAGTCTTAGAAATTAGGTTACACTAAGCCTACTCTATATTAGCTAGCTATAATAATAGTTTTACTTAAGCTCTATTAACGGCTCGCTCTATATAATTTAGAACTAAGGGACTAAATTACAATTAAACACTTATACTTAGCTAGAGAAACACTAGAAGGAGTATAATAGTACTAAACGTTAGTACGTATACACTTACTATAAGCCTTACTATCTTTTAAAGATATAAGATAAGTTAACCTAAGACTATTGTAATAAAAGCAAGAGAATATTTTAACACTATTCTAAGTAACCTAATTAGCAAGAAGTACTTTGTTGCGCTAAGAACAATAAGGTATAGAGGTAGAGGATAAAGAACTCTATATTAACAAAGAAATAGAGTTAATAACCTTAACCCTAGAATAAGAGAATAGAAACCTACCTAAAGGGAGGAATAGTATTATAGAAGTAATAAGAGAAATCAAGATAAAACTAATTAGCCCTAACCTAAGTACTAACGAAGTATAGGACGAGCAGGGTAATAACCTTAATTAGGAAGTTAACTATAATAAAGATACGTAATAACTTTATAACTTTATAAAGCTTAGTAATTATAAAGCTATAAAGCTAGTAGTTAATAACTTTATAACTTTGTAAGGCTTAGTAGTTACGAAGCTACGAAGCTAACTAAAAAATACGAAGTATATAGTTAGTAGTAAATACGTATTATTAGGATAGTATTAGTAATCTAATCTCTAACTAAGAACGCTAATACTTGATATTGTATACACAAATTAACTATTATTACAGTTATTACTAATTATAATACGAACTTTTATTATTACCTCTTAATCTACTAATACCCCTAGTAGTTATTAGGAAGTTAACTCTAGTGACCCTATTACATTATAATAAAGTCTATTGTTATAACTTTCTAGAAATATTCTAGTATTTTAACTAGTTATAATATTCTATATAGTATATATCTATTATACTTATTTCTATAGTACTTTGTATATTCTCTTAGTACTTCTATTACTAATTATCTTGCTTTTAGTAGGTAGTAGCCTCTTAGAAGTCTATTAAGTATTTTTTCTATTCCCTAGTATCTATATACTAGTAACTTATAGAATTATTATATAAATTCTTGTTAGATTTTTCCTAATATATATATTCTTCTATAGGCCTTTGTAAATCTTTCTTAGATCTCTAATTTTTCTATTTCTTTAGAAGCTTTTACTATTTCTTCCTAAATCTATTTATCTAGCTTACTATTCTTTCTCTTAAGTATTATAGCTATCTTAAGTTTATTTAAGACTAAGTTTCTTTCTTTATTTTTAACTACAACTATACCTATAGTGTTTACCTTTTCTTATAGATCTAGTCTTCTACTTAGAGTATCTACTAACTAGTTA
This sequence comes from Ophiosphaerella korrae, assembly GCA_028456385.1. Lineage (NCBI taxonomy): Eukaryota > Fungi > Ascomycota > Dothideomycetes > Pleosporales > Phaeosphaeriaceae > Ophiosphaerella > Ophiosphaerella korrae. The sequence goes on along the minus strand of JALNQF010000526.1, from coordinate 1,457 downwards.
TATTTTCCTTTTGTATATATAACTTTAAATTTAAATATTAATAGGAATTCCTACTATCTTATATAGTATTATATTAAGTCTTTATTTATTATAAATTCTATAAACTTCTTATAATTTATATAAACTTTTATCTTATATTTTACTCTTTATAGATATACTCTCTATTATTTAAATACTTTATAGATTACTAGTATTTCTTTATTTTAGATTAGGTAGTTAAGCTCTTTTAGCTTTATTTTCTTAGAGAAATATTTAACTAAGTATTCTTACTTAGTCCTTAGGTCTTCTTATATTAGTACTATTCTATAAACTAAATTAGATACGTCTATTTTTATAGTTACTAGTAGTTCTAGGTTATATATTCTAATAACTAGGTTTTTAGTAAACTTCTTCTTAATTTAGTTAAATACTATTTTGTATTCCTTTATCTATTTAAATAGTACGTCCTTTTTTATAAGCTTAGTTAATAGTTCTATATATTTATACTATACTACTATTAATTTTCTATAAAAGTTTACTAGTCTATAAAATTATTATACTTCTTGTAAGTTCTTTAGTATTAGCTATTCCTTAATCGACTTAATTTTTTCTAGGTTAATCCTAATTTTTCCTAGTTTAATAGTAAATCTAAGGAAGTCTATTTTCTTTATATAAAACTTATATTTTCTTATTTTAAGAAATAGTTTGCTTTCTACTAGTTTCTTTAGCACCTTGTATATATATTACGTATATTTATCCTCTATTTCTAAGTATATAAGGATATTATCTAAGTAAATAAATATAAATACAACTAAGTATTCTCTTAATACTATATTAATTCTTTCCTAAAATACTACTAGTATATTTATTAATCTAAAAGGTATAACTATATATTTAAATAGTCTATATTACGTTCTAAATACTATTTTCTATTTATTACCTTTCTTAATTCTAATCTAGTAGTAAGCGTTCTAGATATCTAGTTTAGTAAATATCTTTACTCCCTATAGCTTATCTTATATTTTATTTATTTATTGTAAGAGGTATTAGTTCTTATATAGAGGGGTGCAAAAAATAAAGAGTAATTTTTTTTTTAATCTTTTTTAAAATACTATATCTTAATAACTATATAAGCTAGGAATAAAATAAAATTAGCAATTTATAGAGAAAAAGGTAAATTTTAATATACTAAATTAAAAGTAGTAATATTACGTAATCTATTTTACTATATTTATTGTTAAAGTAGGGGTATTTTTTTACTTAGTTTTTAAAGTAGTAAAACTTTTTAATTTATATTTAAAAAAGTCTAATTTTTTAACTAAGTATAGATTACCTTATAAAGATTATTTAAGCAAATTTATAGTATAAGTTACTTATCTAATTATTTTTTTAGAAGTAGAGTAAAAAAATAAAAAAATTAGATTAAAAGTTAGCTTACGTAATATATTACTAAATTATACTTCTAAAGCTACTAAATT
>JALNQF010000525.1:0-25135 GCA_028456385.1 Ophiosphaerella korrae | reverse complement strand
TAGTACTTACTTAGATAGCTTTATCTACTATTTACTCTTTTTAGTTAATTATTAAAACTACCTTATTAAGTTATCTTACGTAAAGTCTACTTTATAATAATAAAGAAATACTCTTAATAACTTAGTCTAATTAAAGGAAAACTATTCTAAGAACCTATATAGTTTAAAATAGTACTCTCTATATTAAAGATAGAAGGACTAGAAATTAAGAATATAGTTATAGATATAATAATAATTAATAATAAGTAAGATATAATATTAGGTATACTATAGTTATAAATAACTAACCTAAGAATTAATTAGAGAATAAAAGAAATTAGTTAGTTTAAAAAAAAATATTAAAAGCTAATATAACTATATATAAAGGAGAATTCCTAGAAGAATATAAAAAGTAAGAAAAGTAACTTACTAAACCTAAAGACTACTTTCTAGACTATTAGTTATAAGACTTAGCGATAGACCTAGAAGAAAGAAAAGACGTAAGATAGAGCCTAGTTTATAGAAAAACTAAAGAAGAATCTAAAATAGAATAAATATTTATTAAGAACGTACTAAAGAAAAAATAGATATAAGAATCCTAATCCTTAGTAGTATATATACTAATATTTATAGATAAAAAAAAGATAAATAATAAAAGACTTTATATAGGCTTTAGAAAAATAAATATAATTATAAGTAAAAATTAATACCCTTTATAATAAATAGATAAAATACAAGATAAGCTATAAAAAGTAAAGATCTTTATAAAATTAGATATCTAAAATACTTACTATTAGATTAGAATTAAAAAAGGTAATAAATAGAAAATAGTATTTAGAACGTAATATAAACTATTTAAATACTAAGTTATACTCTTTAGATTAATAAACGCACTAGTAGCCTTTTAAGAAAGAATTAATATAGTCTTAAGAAAATACCTAGACCTATTTATATTTATATACCTAGACAATATCTTTATATTCTTAGATATAGAAGAAGAATATATAGAATACGTATACAAGGTACTAGAAAAGTTAGTAGAAAGTAAAATATTTCTTAAAATAAAAAAATACAAGTTCTATATAAAAGAAATAGACTTCCTTAGATTTATTATAGAATTAGGAAAAATATAGATTAACTTAAATAAGATTAAGGTAATCTAAGAATAGCTAATACTAAAGAACTTATAAGAAGTATAATAATTTTATAGATTAGTAAACTTTTATAGAAAACTAATAATAAGATAGTCTAAAATTATAGAACTATTAATAAAACTTATAAAAAAAGATATACTATTTAAATAGACTTAGGAATATAATAAAGTATTTAACAAGATTAAATAAAAGTTTATAGAGAAACTAGTTATTAGAATATATAACTTAGATCTACTAGTAATAGTAAAAATAGACGTATTAAGCTTAGTCTATAGAATAGTACTAATATAAGAAGACTAAACTATAAAGTAAGAATACTTAGTTAAGTACTTCTCTAAAAAGATAAAACTAGTAGAGCTAAATTACTAAATCTATAATAAAAAAATACTAGTAATCTATAAAGTATTTAAATAATAGAGAGTATACCTATAGAGAATAAAGTATTAAATAAAGGTATATATAGACTATAAGAATCTTATAAGATTTATAATAAATAAAGACTTATTATAATACTATATAAGATAGTAGAAATACTTATTAATATTTAATATTAAGATTATATATACTAAAAGTAAAGATAATTAATTTATAAATACTTTAAGTAGAGGACTTATAATAGGTTACCTAGGGTTAACTTCCTAGTAACCTTAGAGTTATTAGTAGATTAAAAGTTAATAACAAAAGCTTGTATTATAATCTATAATAGGCTATAAATAATAGAAGATATTTTATAACTATCTTAGTATTATTACTTGTAGTTAATAATTAAATTACTAATACTATCCTAATAATACGTATTACTACTAACTATATACTTAGACTTTTTAGCTAGCTTTATACTTCGTGTTTACTAAGATTGTAAATTATAAATTTATTACGTGCTTAGCTTTATACTTTATATTTACTAAAATCGCGAATTATAAATTTATTATATACTTAGATTTATACTTTGTATTTACTAAGATCGTAAATTACGAGTTTATTACGTATCCTTATTATAGTTAGTCTCTTAGTCTAGTTTGTTATCTTATAAGTTATATGTATTATTATTATCTATAGTAAGGCTAATTAGTTTAAATTAGTTTTCTCTTATTATAGCTATAACACTATTCTCTTCTTTAGGTAGGTTCTTATTTCTCTATCTTAGGCCTAAGGTTATTAGTCTAGTTTCTTTATTTATTTCTAACTCTTTATTATTCTTTATATCTTTATATTCTAACTATAATAAACTCCTTCTTATTACTTATATTACTTGTAATAAGGTTAAATTATTTCCTTGTACTTATTATACTTAATTAAAGCTTACTTAACTTATATCTTTAAAGGATAGTAAATACTATAATAAGTATATTCTAGCTAATATTTAGTTTAAGTATATACTATCTAGTATTTCTCTTATAGAGTATAAGTACTTAATTTCTATATAGTCTTGTTATAATACTAAGTAGTAGGTAAGCTATTATATTATACGCAATTAGGCTAGGTAATATAGTGTAGTAGAATATATAACTATTTAGTAGTAAATGCTTTAGAGTAAACGCTTTAGAGTAAACGCTTTAAAATAAGCGCTCTAGAGTAAACGCTCTAGAGTAAGCGCTTAGGAATAAATACTAGATAGTAAGTATATAGGAACGTCGATAGACCTTTATAGACTATTGTATTTAATCTCTTCTTTACCTCTTATCTTAATAGAGTATTACGACTAATACTTTAATTAGATTCTTATCTACTTATTAATACTTATATACCTTGTAATACTCTAATAAGAGCTAACTATTAATTAAGCTAAGTAACTAACTTATTTATTAACCTCGCCTATCTTATAGAAGCCTACTTACCCTTATTACTCTTACTAGTTCTAAGGTCTTAATATATTAAACACCCTTAAGATAAGCAATACGTTAATAAATATAAATAACTAGCGTATAGGAGCAACCTATATAGCTACTTCTAAGGTTGCTAAGCTAGACCTCTACTATAGAGAATAGAATAAGCTTAAGCTATAAATCCTATAACTTAATCTCTTCTTTAAAGTAGACTAAGTTTAGAATAAAGATAGAGCTATACTTATATTATCTTATATAAGAGGTAAGGTAAAGAAATAGGTTATACTATACTTTAAGAAATACTTTAATAATAATAATAGTAACTATAACAAGATATTTAAAGAATAGATTAAGTTTAAAGATAAAGTATAATAAGCCTTTCTACTAGTAAACAAGATAGTAGTAGTAGAGTATATAATATAGTAGCTATAATAAAACAAGGTAGTAGTAGACTACACTAATAAGTTTTAAAGCTACGCAATACAAATAGAATAGAATAACAAGTTATTAATAAGGATATTTTAATAGAGACTTAAGAGTAACGTTTAAAGCGAGCTAATACGTAGTAGAGCTATAATTAAGACGTTAGAAAACTTAATAGAAGAAGTAATCTAAGTTAATAACTATATATATAAATATATAGTAGAAGCTAAGAATATAAGAGCGCTATATATAGAAAGTAAGAAGTACTAACCTAAGTATAAGTAGTAACGCGAATATAAGAACAAGTAAGTTTAGAGTAGCTATAGATACTTTAGGCTAGATAAGATATACGTTAATAATATAAACTTAGGAAAACAAGAATACTATTACTATAAGAACCCTAAAGGAGTAGAAAGCTAAAAATACTATAAGTATAGTAAAATAGAGTACTTAGTAAAGAATTACTAAGTAAAGAACAAGATTATATAATAAATTAATATGCTTAAGTAGTAAGATAAAGATAGAGAAGAAGAATAAGAAGTAATCTCTAGAGGAAGCTAAGAGAAGAGAGATTACAAGACTATAAACTTCTAGTAGTAAGATATAAATAAGAGATATAACTACTATAGGATTACTATATAACTAATAAACTTTATAATAGATAATAAAGTAGAAGCTATAAAGATACTACTAGGAATATAAAGCTACGTAAGAAGGTATTAGCTAAAGTAAAAATAAGCTAAGATAAATACCTTAGAATACCTTTAGCTATACTAAAGAAAGGTAGAGTATAAGTGCAAGATAACGCTATATCTAAGAAGGTAGGTATATATAGCCTAGGACGAGAATAGAAAAAAAAACTAAGAGCTTAAGACTTCTAAATACAAAATAGTACCTAAAATACTAGAGCTAAAGTAAGAGAACGCTAAGGTATAAGATAGATTTATAAAAGAAATCTAGAGACTAGTAGATAGCTACTACTTAGTAAAAGAATAGTAAGATAAAGAATACTAGATATATAAAGTAAAGTAAACCTAGTAATATAAATTATTATATACTAATAATAATTAGGCGCTAATTATTATAGATCTAGTATTAATACAAGAACTATAATACTAGCTATACTTATATAACTTAAACTATCTACTACTATTATAGATAGGATATTACTATAATAACTACTTTACTTACTATTCTAATAAGATAAGATCTAGATATTTCTTTTATAGAAGATCTAGATATAAATAGAACTAAGAAGAGTATATAAATATAAGATATAAACAATACCTATAGGATAAGTAAGAAGTAGAGCACTTTCTAGGTATAACTAAAAAAGATATAAATACAAGTAAGATACTTATAAATAACTAATATATTAATCTAATCTAGTAAACCTATACACTAGAGAAGTATAAACAATATAGAGAGATTAAGATACTCTAAGGATTTTAGTAAAAGATAAATAAAGATTATAAGATTAAGTCTTTTTTAAGTAAATAGCTAATACTAGATATATATCTAGAAGCTATAACACTATTAATACTAAAAGACTTATTAAACTCCTAGTAAAGATAAGAGGAGAAAGAATAAAGGTATTAGTAGATTTAAAGTTATTTACAAACCTAATTATACCTAAAGTAGTAGAATAAGTAGGACTTAAACTATAAGTAAAGAAGATACTATACCTAATCTATATCGCAAATAGATAACTAATACTAGGAAACCTAATAGTTAGTAATAAAGTAACTATAGAGATTATTATTTAAGGATATAGTATAAGGATTACTCTAGACGTATTAGTTTTAGCTAATAAAGACGTTATACTAGGACTCTTATAGCTATAAGAGTTTAATCTTAGAGTTAATTAGAAAAACTAGAACCTTTTATTTAATAACTACGAAAACGTACGTAGATCTAAGCCTACGTATTAGTAGCGTTTAATAGTAGATAAGAAAGTACTATATAAGATAGTAGCTTTAATAGTAACTTATTAAGAGAGAATAAGTAACTTTACAAGTACTAGTAGGGCGCTAGGCTAAGAAGTAGGAGTAGAAGAGTAATATATAACTTTTAAGATCCTAGAATAATATAAGAAGTTTAGCTACTTATTTGTAGAAGAGATAGATATACTAGTATTACCTAAGTACTAACCCTAAGACTATACAATTAAGTTATAAGAAGGAAAGGAGCTACCTTTTAGGCCTATTTACTAATTAATAGAGAGTAAATTAGTAACACTCTAAGAAAGACTAAATAGAGACCTAAAGAAAGGATATATATAAGAATCCTTATTATTAGTAGGATTCCTAATTCTCTTTATACTAAAGAAGAAAAGACTACTAAAGATATATATAAACTACTAAAAACTAAATAATATTATAGTAAAAGACTACTACTTACTACTAAATATAGACAAACTCTAAGATAAGCTAAGCTAAGCTAAGATTTTTACAAAGCTAGACCTAAAGGATAGATACTACTTAATAAGAATTAAAGTAAGTAAAGAGTAGAAGATAGCGTTCTAAATATACTATAGATATTATAAGTATATAGTAATACTCTTTAGACTAATAAATATACTAGTAACGTTCTAAAGACTAATTAATAATATATTATAAGAATACTTAGATAAGTTTATTATAGCTTACTTAGATAATATACTAATATATTCTAAAGAAGAAGGCGAGTATATAGAGTAAGTAATAATAGTACTATAGTACTTAGACTAATATAACCTATAACTAAAGCTAGAGAAGTGCGAATAGTATAAAATAGAAGTAGAGTTTCTAGGATATACGATAGGTATTAACAAAGTTAAAATAAGCTAAGAAAAGATTAAAGTAGTAAAAGAATAGAAAGAACCTAAGATAGTTAAGGACGTATAATCGTTCCTAGGATTTATTAACTTTAACTAATACTTTATAGAGAGATTTTTAAAGAAGGTACTACTACTTATAAAGCTTATAAGAAAAAATATAATATAGGAATAGAGAGTAGAGTAGAAATAAGCTTATAAAGAACTTAAGTAAGCCTATATTATACTACTAGTTTTAAAGTAATTTTATAGTAACAAGACCCTAGTTATTAAGATAGATATATCTAATCTAGCTTATATAGTAATAGCGCTATAAGAGTATAAAGGGAAATAGTATCTAATTATATACTATTTAGGGAAGTTTATAAAGTAAGAAGAAAGATATAATATATATAATAAGGAGCTACTTATAATAGTTAATATACTTAAATATTAGAGAGTATACGCTAAAAGTGTAATAGAAGTAATTGTTAAGATAGATTACAAGAACCTAATATACTTTATAATAAGTAAGAAATTAAAGGATAGGTAGATATAATAGTTAGAACTACTAGGATAGTATAAATTCAAGATCTAGTACGTACTAGGTAAGGAAAATAGCTAAGTAGACGCGCTTAGCTAAAGATACAATATTATAAGAAAAAGATAAGTAGTAGAAGAAACTATACTCTAAGACAATAGATAAAGATACCTAGTACTAAACATATAACTAGTAGAAGAGTAAGAAACTAATAACCTAGTTAGGATTATAAATAAGGTTCTAGAAGAATTATAAAAAGTAATTATATAATAACACTATAATAACCTAGTATATAAGTACTTAAAGATTATATAAACTATAGAACTAATCTAGAGGAACTATAGATTTAGTAAGATAAAAGAGAAGGTAATATAGTTTATTAAAGAATACGTAAATTACTAAAAAAATAAGTATAAGATATATACACTTTATAGAGAAATATAAGTAATTAAGATACTAGAAGAACTATAAATAGACGTTATAATAGACTTTATTATAGGACTACTAATATTAAAAGACCTAGTAATAAGAATAAGATATAATATAATAATAGTAATTATAGACTAATTTATAAAATACGCTAAGATAGAGAAATTCTAAAGTAACTATATAGTAGATTAGCTAGGATACGTACTATTAGAAGTACTAATACAAAGATATAAGATACTAAAGAGTATTATTAGTAATAAAGATAAGCTTTTTACGTCTAATTACTAGATAATACTACTTATAGTAATAAGAACAAAAAGAAAGCTATTAATAGCCTATTATCTATAGATAGATAGATAGATAGAATAGACTAATAGGATATTAAAGATATACCTAAGGATTTATAGTAATTAGAAGTAGAATAATTAGGTATTACTATTACCTATAGTATAATTAGTATATAACAATAAGTACTTAGAAGTAATAGGTAAAACACTATATTTTGTAAACTATAGGATATACTCTAATTTATTTAAGAGAATACTACTAGGACCTAAGATAGAAGTAGTACTAGTTAGAGTAGAAAATATACAAGAACTTTATAATAAGATAAAGTAAAAACTAAAAGAAGCTTAGAAATAAAGTATTTTATATATTAATAAAAAATAAAAAATAGTACCTTAGCTAAAAGAAGAAGATAAAGCGTATCTTTATATAAAGAATCTATAAATAAAGTAACCTAGTAAAAGACTAGATTATATTAAGGTTAGACTATTTTTAGTTAAAGAAGATAACAAGCTAGTAATAAAAACACTAGAACTACCTAAAGATACTAAGGTATACCCTAAGTTCTATATAAGCCTACTAGAACTAGCTAAGCTAAAAATACTAGTATAGTAACAATTCTAATATTAGAAAGAAAAGGATAACAAGTTTAAAGTTAAAGACCTATAGAAATATTAAGAAATAGGACGTAACGCCTTCTAAAGTATATAGTTTCTCTAAGAGTAGCTAGTAAAATAGAAAGGCTACCTAGTAAGTAAAAATATATAGGAACCTAAAGCTAATCTATAGAATTATTAGTAGATACTTAAGAAAGTAAGAAGTAAGTATAATATACTAAGATATATAGGATATATAAAGCTATAGCTAGGATATAATAGATATATTAGTAGAAAAAAGTTCTATAATAAACTTAACTATATAGAGCCTATAAAGCGCCCTTAGTTATAATAAATTTATTTAATAAGCTAATAGTAGACTAGATAGTAGAAGAAGAGGTAATATTAATAGTAGTAGTAGAATAGTTAAGAACCTACGCTAAGACCTTATTACTTTCTTACTCTAACTCTAACGCTAGGTATAAAGCTTTATAGTAAGTACGCTCTTTAGTAGATTTTAATATTTTCTTATTACGTAGTAAATAAGTAATAATAATAGTAAAAAGTTTTTTATTATTATTAACTTTTTTATAGAACTCTTTATAATTTTAATTAAAAGACTCTTAGGTTATACTAATATAAGAACGCTCTATACAAGTATACTTAGTATACTTTAGAGTAGAATCTAGTATAATAAAATAAAGAATACTTAAAAAAGAATAATATAGATACGGTGTTTTAGAAATATAGTTTATAGTAAAGATTTCTAATAAGAGATAAAGTCTATAAGACTATAAAGGAGGTAATATTATAGTAAGATAGTTTTTAACTAGAAAGTAGAGTAAACTACTTATAAGCTAGACCTAGCTAATAGAAGCCTAGGCCTAAGGATAGACCTAGCGTAAAAAAGAGAGATAGTGTTACAATACTAAGTAGTAGGTAAGCTATTATATTGTACGTAATTAGGCTAGGTAATATAGCGTAGTAGAATACGTAACTATTTAGTAGTAAACGCTCTAGAGTAAACGCTCTAGAGTAAACGCTCTAGAATAAGCGCTCTAGAGTAAACGCTCTAGAGTAAGCGCTTAGGAATAAACGCTAGATAGTAAGTATATAAGAATATTAATAGACCTTTATAGACTATTATATTTAATCTCTTCTTTACCTTTTATCCTAATAGAGTATTATAACTAATACTTTAATTAGATTCTTATCTACTTATTAATACTTATATACTTTATAATACTCTAATAAGAGCTAACTATTAATTAAGCAAAGTAACTAACTTATTTATTAACCTTGCCTATCTTATAGAAGCTTACTTACTCTTATTACCTTTACTAGTTCTAAGGTCTTAATAAGTCTCTTCTTACTAAGTTATATAAGGTAAGCTATTAACTAGGCTTAAGAGATACTATTATTATAGCTTATAGAAGCTAAGGCTAAGTATAAGTTAACTCTTTATAAGCTAGTAGATCTTTATTTTTATATTAAGTATTATAGGTATAATAGAAGAAATTAAGATAGAACTAATTAGTCTTAACTTAGGTGCTAACAAAGTATAAGACAAGTAGGGTAATAATCTTAATTAGGAGACTATATACAACTAGGACACCTAGGCTAATCTATAATCTATAGATCCTTAGTAACTATAGATTATAGATTAAGACAATCTATAATCTACTAGACTTAGTAACTATAGATTATAGATTACGACAAGTATATAGTTAGTAGGATACGTATTATTAGGATAATATTAGTAATTTAATCCTTTAACTACGGAACGCTAATACAAGATAGTTAAGAAATATCTTCTATTATTTATAGTTATTGTAGATTACTTCTAAGCTTTTACTATTACCTTGTAATCTACTAACTCTATTAAGATAGGTACTTATAGTTAACAATAGGTAGCCTATAATACTTTACTAATTTAGTTATTACGAGAAGTAAAGCGTAAGTAGCGTATAGTCTAACTAATATAATAGTAGAAAGTTTAACTAAATAAGTAGTAAAAGCACCTTTAAGTAGTTATAAGTTAGATAATACTATATAGAAAGTAGTTAGAGATTATATAAACGACCTAATCTCTAAAAAAGAAGATATAAAGATAGTAATTAATACCTTAGAGACGTAGAATAAGGAACTACAAGATTATACGAAACAAAACAAGGTATAGATTAAAGCTATTATCTAAGGATAGAACTAAATAGAACTAATTACCTAAAGGCTAGAGATAAGTACAATAAAGAAACTACTAAAGATACCTATCCTTAAAAAATTTAATAAAACAAAGGAGAAATTAAGACCCTTTATTATATTAGTATAACTCTAGATAGACGTACAAGTACTACACTTTAATATAGAAGAAAAGAAAGTAATATATATTAGATTATACCTTAAAGAAAATATAATAAGATAGTATAAGCTATACTAAACTAATTATACGATATACTCTCTAATAACCTAGAAGGACAAAACTAGAGCTATTTTTAGAAGTTATAAATACTTTACAAAACGAATAAGAGTAGCGTTTAGAGTTATAGATATTACTTAACAAGCTAAAGAATAGCTAGAGAAGCTTACGTAGAACTAGAGTATTCCTAAGTACGTATTATAGTTTAAACAACTATTACAGAATATAGAATAGAACGAGTTAGCCTTAATATTACGATTTAAGTAAAGACTTAACTCTAAGATCTAATACAAAATAATATATATAGAGAAACTATAAATACTAGAAGCTCTAAAGTAATAGGTAATATAAATTAATAATAATCTTCGAGAATAGAAGAAAAACAAATATAGAGGTTACACCTAGAACTATAACAAAGGAGACTCTATAGTCCTTAATACTAATAAAGATAAGAGAAAAAAAAAGAATAAAGACTTTACGTACTTTAATTATAGTAAACTAGGCTACTACCTAAAAAATTATAGATCTAAGTTAAAGAAAGATATAGTATACTATAAATATAAGAAACTAGGATACTTTATAAAGGATTGTAAGAGTAAGGACCTAAAGAAAGAAACTTAGTTAAAGATAACTAAGAAAAAGAAGGAAGTACTATAAGCATAGGCTAAACCTTAGGAGAAAGTAGCTAAGAGTAAGGAAGTACAATATATAATACTCTATTAGACCTTTTATTATAATAATAACTACTATATATATTTTTCTAGTAAATAGAGAGTAGTATAGTTCTTATAAAAATAGAGATATAGAGTAGCTATAATAAAAGAAAGAATAAAAGCTTAGCTAGAAGAAATAGCCTAAGTAATAGACCTACTAATAGAAGATTTAGAAGGGGAAGAGCCCCTAGTACTATTAACTTAGGCTTAAGGACTAGTACTAAATAAAGAGACTACTACAACTACCTCTAAAGGACTAAGAGGAAGTAAGAAATAGGTTAGTATAAAAAGTATAAAGTATACCTAGCTAATAATATATAGCTATAATAGCTAAATAATAATAATAATAGATATAGAGGAACAAAATAAAGAATAGAAGTTTATTTAGATATACTTAATAGTTATAAGTATAGAGGAAGCGTATAAAGACTAGAAAGAACGCAATCCTAAAGAAATAAAGTTTATACTATTTTAAGAATAGATAAAGTAATATATAGTTATAGTAAGAAGAATACTTATATAGAAAGAATAGTAGTACCTTGTAAAAAGAACGCGATAGATTAATAAAGCCTATATACTTAGAGTACTAGTAGTATACTATATCCTAATAATAGATATACCTAGTAAAAGCAAATACTAAGAAGGGGATAACAAGATAATAGATCTAAAGTATCTAGTATACTTTAAAGTATTATAGATATTATACCTAAATAAGAATTATATTATACATAGAAACCCTAAAGTAAAAAATAATATATAGCTTATAAAGAGAAGAGGCTACGATTATATAAAAGTAATCCTAGTAGAAAATATCTAAGGATAGAAAATAATCCTAGAAGATAGATATATAGTAGTAAGGCCTAGACCTAAGTTAACTAAGAAATACGTCTAAAGAGGACTATAGTATAAATATACAAACAACAAATATCTAAAATATAAAACGTATAAACTTAAAATAAGACTATAGCTCTAGAAAGATAGACAATTTAACAAATTACTAAAGTAAAAAAAGCTAGAAAGTATAAGAGGCCTATATATTACGAAAATAAGTACCTATTAAGGAAAGAAAGTATAATTAATAATTAATAGTAGAGCTATAAGGAACTTTATATTAAAAAAGTTTATAGAGAAATAAGGAATAAAGTATATAATAAAGAAATACCCTTAATAATTAAGTACAATTAAAGGAAAACTATTCTAGGAACCTATTAGGTTTAAAACAGTTCCCTCTATATTAGACCTAGAAAGGATAACAATTAAGAATATAGTTATAGATATAACAACAATTAATAACAAATAAGATATAATATTAGGTATACTATAGTTATAAATAACTAACCTACATATTAATTAGAGATTAGGAAAAATTAGCTATAGTAAAATAGATATATTAAAAGCTAATATAAGTACCTATAAAGGAGAATTTCCTAAAGAATATAAGAAATAGGAAAAACAGCTTATAGAGCTAGAAGACTACCTTCTAGAATATTAACTATAAGACTTAGCGATAGAACTAGAAGAAGATAAAAACGTAGGATAGAGCCTAGTCTACTAAAAAATAGAAAAAGAATCTAAAATTAAATAAGTATTTATCTAGAACGCAATAAAAAAAAATAGATAAAAGAATCTAAATCTTTAGTAGTATATAAACTTATATTTATAGATAAAAAAGGAATAAGTAATAAAAGACTCTACGTAGATTTTAGAAAAACTAACACAATTATAAATAAGAACTAATACCTACTACTATAAATAGACAAAATATAAAATAAACTATAAAAAGTAAAGATCTTTACAAAATTAGATATCTAGAACGCCTACTACTAAATTAGAATTAAAAAAGGTAATAAGTAGAAAATAGCGTTTAGAATATAGTATAGACTATACAAGTACTTAGTTATACTATTTAGCTTAACAAACGTACTAGTAGCGTTCTAAGAAAGAATTAATATAGTACTAAGAGAGTACTTAGATATATTTATATTTATATACTTAGATAATATCCTTATATTTTTAGAAATAAAGGAAGAATACGTATAATACGTATACAAGATACTAGAGAAACTAGTAAAAAATAAGTTATTTCTTAAGATAAGTAAATGCGAATTTTACATAAAAGAAATAGACTTCCTTAGGTTTATTATTAAACTAGGAAAAATTAAGATTAACTTAGAAAAGATTAGATTAATCTATAAATAACTAATACTAAAGAACTTAAAAGAAGTATAATAATTTTATAAGCTAGCTAACTTTTATAGAAAGCTAATAGTAAGATATTCTAAAGATATAGAGCTAATTACAAGACTTATAAAGAAAGATACGCTATTTAAATAGATAGAAGAATGCGACAAAGTATTTAAAACAATTAAAAAGAAGTTTATAGAAAACTTAGTTATTAAAATATATAACCTAGACCTACTAGTAATAGTAAAAATAGACGCATCTAATTTAGTCTATAGAATAGTACTAATATAAGAAGACCTAAAGACTAAAAAAGAATACTTAGTTAAGTACTTCTCTAAGAAGATAAAAATAGTAGAACTTAACTACCTAATTTACAATAAAGAAATACTAGTAATCTATAAAGTATTTAAATAATAGAGAGTATATCTACAAGGAGCTAAATATTAGATAAGGGTTTATATAGACTATAAGAATCTTATAAGATTTATAATAAATAAAGAACTATTATAATACTATATAAGATAGTAGGAATATCTATTAATATTTAATATAGAAATTATATATATAAAAAGGAAAGACAATTAGTTTATAGACGCCCTTAGTAGAAGACTAGACTTATAGGAAGAAGTAAGCGCTACTAGTATAGTTCTAGTTAAGAATAAAGAAGGATACTTAGTCCTAAATATACCTAAAATAGCTGTAATACTTAAAAGAATAAGTAATAAACTAGATAAATAGATTTAAAAAACAACGCAAGAAGTATCTAAAGAAATAGAGAAGCTAGAAATCTAAGAAGGATTTGTATAAGCTTATAGAAGAATATATATTCTAGGTAAGATTTAGAGAAAATTTATACGATAATTCTACAAATTACTAGTATATAGTTACTAAGGAATAGAGAAAATATTAGATAGACTACTACAAGACTATTATATTCTAAAAGTAAGATAATTAGTAATAAAAGTACTACAAGACTATATAGAATGTTATAAAAATAAATATAGTAGATACGCACTATATAGAATACTACAACTAGTAAAAGTACTAGAATAACTATAGGGAGTTATTACAATAGACTTTATTACGAAGTTACCTAAATCTAAAGATCTAATATTAGGAGTTAAATACAATAGAATCCTAATAATAGTAGATAAACTTATAAAGTATATATACTTTAGACTATATAAAGAGAAAAGTAGGATAGAAGTTACTATATACTAGGTCTTAGGAATAGTAATTAGCTAGTATAGACTACTAGATAAGATTATTATAAATAGAGATATACAATTTACATTAAAACTATAGGGAACAATAGTAGCGTAATTAGGAATATAATACGTAATATCTATAGTATATTAACTACAAATAGATAGATAATTAGAACGAATAAATTAGATAGTAGAATAGTACTTAAGATACTACCTTAACTACAACTAGAACAATTAGGTATAGTTATTACCTATAGTATAGTTAGTATATAACAGCGCAAAGAATATAGTAATAGAAGTATTACCTTTCTTTACAAACTATAGATTCGAACCTAATATATACTAGACACTAAGAAACTAGATATCTTAGTCTCTAAGAAGAGAAAACTTCGCTAATAGACTTAAAGATATATATAATTAACTAAGATAGGATATAGAATTCCTATATAATTAAATAGCTAAGTATTATAATAAAAAATACAAAGAAGGACCTTAATTTAAAGAAAAAGAAAAAGTATAGTTAGTAAGGAAGAATATTAAGAGTAAATAACTAAGTCTAAAATTAGACTACGTTAAGATAAGACTATACAAAATTAAGAAAGAAGTTATACTAGTTATATTTAAATTAAAGTTACTAAATAAGATAAAGATATACCTAATATTCTACGTAGCTTTACTAGAACAAGTACTATAAGAAGTAGAACTACTAGTATATAAAGTAGACACGTATAGAGAATAAGAAGAATAGGAAGTTAAGAAAATCTTAGTACACTAGTTCTATAATAGGAGAAACTACTACTTAGTAGAATAGATAAGAATAGACGAGAAAGGATAACTATAGGAAAAAATATAGGAACTAGAGGATAATCTTAATTACCTTAAGAAACTAGAGGACTACTAAAATTAAAACCCTCTAGAACGCCTAGTAGTAAACTAAAAGAACTAATACTACTAACAATAGATAGAAAGATAATAGAGACGCTTAGCGTAGGACCTACTATAGTAATACTAAACGCCTTATCTAGATCTAGCTTAGCTTCTAGAGCTACTAACTACTTAGCTAACTTCTTGTTATTTAAGGCCTTTATCTTATAAAGACAAGAGAGACGAGCTTAATTCTCTACTAGCTTACTCTACGCAAGCTCCTAGATACGCTTACGCTTAGCTTTAGCCTCTATAATTTAAGATAGTAATTTCTCTTAAGTCTAGTTAATAGCTTTCCCTATTATTATTAAGCCTAGACGTAAGAATAAGTATAATAAACATATACTTAGAAAGAGAAATACTAAATATATTATAAAAACTACGTATATTTATATAGATATACGCTTTATAAGCCTTACTATTATTTATAGAAATAATATAAAGAAGAGACTTAGGGTTTAACTTAAGAGAGGTATAATAAGAATAAAGAAATATTTTAATACTATTATATAATACGCGATTAGTAAAAAGATAGTAATAACGTATAGATAAAATAAGTATAAGAGAGGATAAAGAACTCTATATTAATAAAGAAACTAGATTAATAACTTTAGCTCTAAAATAGACAAACTAGAGTCTACCTAGAAGAGGAGATAGTGTTATAGGTATAACAGAAGAAATTAAGATAGAACTAATTAATCCTAACTTAGGTACTAATAAAGTATAGGACAAGTAGAGTAATAATCTTAATTAGGAGACTATATACAACTAAGATACCTAGGCTAATCTATAATCTATAGATCTTTAGTAACTATAGATTATAGATTAAGACAATCTATAATCTACTAGACTTAGTAACTATAGATTATAGATTACAACAAGTATATAGTTAGTAGGATGTATATTATTAGGATAATATTAGTAATTTAATTCTTTAACTATAGAACGCTAATACAAGATAGTTAAGAAATATCTTCTATTATTTATAGTTATTGTAGATTACCTCTAAGCTTTTACTATTACTTTGTAATCTACTAACCCTATTAAGATAGGTACCTATAGTTAATAATAGGTAGCCTATAATATTAAGCGTCTTTATAAGATAAAGGCTTATAATAATACTAAATTATCTAAATAGTCTTATACCTTAGAGGCTAAGATAGACTTTAAAGATATAGTTTAGGCTATTCTAGCTCTTATTATATTAGACGTTTCTAACACCTCTCTATTTAGTATTAGTAGTACTAATTTTCTTAGTTTACTATAAGGTAGTCTAGAAGGTTTTAACTTTAGAAGTCCTCTAGTTTCTTAGAGTAGTTAAGATTATCTTCTAGTTTCTATATTTCTTCCTAGAGTTGTCCTTTCTTGTCTATACCTATCTATTCTACTAGGTAGTAGTTTTTACTATTATAGAATTAATATACTAGGATTTTCTTAACCTCTTATTCTTCCTATTCTCTATATATATCTACTTTGTATACTAGTAGTTTTACTTCTTATAGTACTATCTTAAGTAGTACTACGTAAAAAGTTAGGTATATCTTTATCTTATTTAGTAGCTTTAGTTTAAATATAACTAGTATAACTTCTTTCTTAATTTTATATAGTCTTATCTTAACGTAGTCTAATTTTAAACTTAGTTACTTACTTTTAATATTTTTCTCTACTAACTATACTTTTTCTCTTTTTCTAAATTAGGGTCTCTCTTTATACTTTTAGTTGTAGTATTTTACTATCTAATTATATAGGAATTCTACGTCCTATCTTAGTTAATTATATATATCTTTAAGTCTATTAGTAAAGTTTTCTCCTCTTAAAAACTAAAATATCTAAGATCTTAGTATTCTATATACGTTAGAGTTAAATCTATAATTTATAAAGAAAAGTAATACTCTTATTACTATATTCTTTACGCTGTTATATACTAACTATACTATAGGTAGTAGCTATACCTAGTTATTCTAGTTATAGTTAAAGTAGTATCTTAAGTACTATTCTACTATTTAATTTATTTGTTCTAACTACCTATTTATCTATAGGTAGTATATAGTAGATATTGTATATTATATTCCTAATTACGCTATTATTATTCCCTATAGTTTTAATATAAATCTTATATCTCTATCTATAATAATCTTATTAGGTATTCTATATTAACTAATTATAGTTCCTAGAACCTAGTATATAGTAACTTCTATCCTACTTTTTTCTTTATATAGTTTAAAGTATAAGTACTTTATAAGTTTATCTACTATTATTAGGATTCTATTATATTTAACTCCTAATATTAGGTCTTTAGACTTTAGTAGCTTTGTAATAAAGTCTATTATAATAATTCTTTATAGTTATTCTAGTACTTCTACTAGTTATAGTATTCTATATAGTATATATTTACTATACTTATTTCTATAACATTCTATATAGTCTTATAGTACTTCTATTACTAGTTATCTTACTTTTAGAATATAGTAGTCTTATAGTAGTCTATTTAGGGTTTTATTAATTCCTTAGTATCTATATACTAGTAATTTATAGAATTATTATATAAATTCTCTTTAGATCTTTTTTAAGATATATATTCTTCTATAAGCTTATACTACTCCTTCTTAGACTTCTAGTTTCTCTATTTCTTTAGGTACTTCTTATATTATTTTCTAAATCTATTTATCTAGCTCGCTATTCTTTCTTTTAAGTGTTGTAGCTATTCTAGGTATATTTAGGACTAAGTATCCTTCTTTATTCTATACTAGAACTATACTAGTAGTATTTACTTTTTCTTATAAGTCTAGTCTTCTACTAAAGGTATCTATAAATTAGTTATCTTTCCCTTTTATATATATAATTTCTATATTAAATATTAATAAGAATTCCTACTATCTTATATAGTATTATAACAATTCTTTATTTAGTATAAATCTTATAAGATTCTTATAATCTATATAGACCTTTATCTTATATTTTACTCCTTATAAGTATACTCTCTATTACTTAAATACTTTATAGATTACTAGTATTTCTTTATTATAGATTAGGTAGTTAAGTTCTACTATCTTTATTTTCTTAGAAAAGTATTTAACTAAATATTCTTTTTTAGTCTTTATATCTTCTTGTATTAGTACTATTCTATAGACTAAGTTAGATGCGTCTATTTTTACTATTACTAGTAAGTCTAGGTTATATATTCTATTAACTAGATTTTCTATAAATTTCTATTTAATTATTTTAAATACTTTATCGTATTCCTTTATCTATTTAAATAGTAAATCTTTCTTTATAAGTCTTGTTATTAGTATTATATCTTTAAACTATTTTACTATTAGCTTTCTATAAAAGTTTACTAGTCTATAGAATTATTATACTTCTTTTAGGTTCTTTTGTATTAGCTATTTATTAATTAACTTAATCTTTTCTAGGTTAATTTTAATCTTTCCTAGTTCTATAATAAATCTTAGGAAATCTATCTCTTTTATATAAAATTTATATTTTCTTATCTTAAAGAATAATTTATTTTCTACTAGTCTTTCTAGTACTTTATATATATATTATATATATTCTTCCTCTATTTCTAAAAATATAAGGATATTATCTAAGTATATAAATATAAATATATCTAAGTACTCTCTTAGTACTATATTAATTCTTTCTTAGAAGGCTACTAGTATATTTATTAAGCTAAAGAGTATAACTAAGTATTTATATAGTTTATATTATGTTCTAAACACTATTTTTTACTTATTACCTTTCTTAATTCTAATTTAGTAGTATACGTTCTAGATATCTAGTTTTATAAAGATTTTTACCTTTTATAGTCTATTTTATATTTTATCTATTTATAGTAGGAGATATTAGTTCTTACTTATAATTACGTTAGCTTTTCTAAAGTCTACGTAAAGTCTTTTATTACTTATTCTCTTTTTATCTATAAATATAAGTCTATATACTACTAAAGATTTAGATTCTTATATCTATCTTTTCTTTATTATATTTTTAATAAATACTTACTTAATCTTAGATTCTTCTTCTATTTTTCTATAAACTAGGCTCTATCTTATATTTTTATCTTCTACTAGTTCTATTACTAAGTCTTATAGCTAATATATTAGAAGATAGTCTTTAGGTTCTATAAGCTATTTTCCCTATTTTTTATATTCTTTAGGGAATTCTCATTTATAAAGTCTTATATTAGCTTTTAGTATATCTTTTTTAAGATAACTTATTTTTCTTATTCTTTAATTAATTTTTAGGTTTATTATTTATAACTATAGTATACCTAGTATTATATCTTGTTTATTATTAATTGTTATTATATCTATAACTATATTCTTAATTTCTAATCTTTCTAACTTTAGTATTAAAGGTGTTATTTTAAACTTAATAAGTTCCTAGAATAGTTTTCTTTTAATTATACTAAGTTATTAAGAGTATTTCTTTATTATATAGTTTATTCCTTAGTTTTCTATAAACTTCTTAGATATAAAGTTTCTTATAGCTCTACTATTAATTATAATTTATACTCTCTTTCTTTAGTATATACTTATTTTTATAACGTGTAGGCCTATTATACTTTCTAGCTTTTCTTACTTAGGTAATTTTGTAAATTATCTATCTTTTTAGAGCTATAGCCCTACTTTAAGTTTATATTCTTTAAGTTTTAGATATTTATTATACGTATATTTATACTATAGTCCTTTTAGGACGTATTTCTTAGATAGGTTAGGTTCTAGCCTTACTACTAAGTATCCTTCTTTTAGTATTATTTTCTATCCTTAGATATCTTCTACTAGAATTACTTTTATATAATTATAGCCTCTTCTTTATATTAGCTATATACTATTATTTACTTTAGGGTTCCTATATATAATATAATTCTTGTCTAGGTATAATATCTATAATACTTTAAAGTATACTAGGTGTTTTAGGTCTATTATTTTATTATCTCCTTCTTAGTATTTATCTTTTCTAAGTATATTTATTATTAAGATATAGTATACTACTAGTATTCTTAGAGTATAAGCTTTATTAATCTATTATATTTTTCTTATAAGAGATTACTATTCTCTTTATATAAGTATTCTTCTTACTATAACTATATATTACTCTATCTATTCTTAGAATAGTATAAACTTTATTTCTTTAGGATTACGTTCTTTCTAGTCTTTATACACTTCCTCTATACTTATAACTAGTAAGTATTTCTAAATAAATTTTAATTCTTTATTTTATTCCTCTAGGTTTATTATTATATAGCTATTATAGCTATATATATCTAGCTAAGTATACTCTATACTTCTTATACTATCTTATCTTTTACTTTCTTATAGTTCTTTAGAAGAAGCTATAGTAGTTTCTTTATCTAGTACTAGTCTTTTAGCCTTAATTAGTAGAATCTAGAGTTCTTTTTCTTTTAAGTTTTTTATTAGTAAGTTTATTACGTATACTATTTCTTTTAGCTACGCTTTTATTATTTCTTTTAGCTACGCTTTTATTATTTCTTTTATTACTACTACTTTATTTTTCTATAAGAACTATCTTACTCTTTTCTTACTAGAATAATATATATAATAGTTATTTTTATAACAAAATGTCTAATAGAGTATTACGTATTATATTTCTTTACTCCTAGGTACTTTTTCCTAAGGTTTAGCTTATACTTATAGTACTTCTTTCTTCTTTTTAGTTATTTTTAACTAAGTTTCTTTATCTTTATTATAGTCCTTACTTCTATAGTCTTTTACAAAGTATCCTAGTTTTCTATATTTATAATATACTATATCTTTCTTCTTTTATAATTAGTAGTCTTTTACGTAGTAGCCTTTCTTACTATAGTTAAAGTATATAAAGTCTTTACTCTTCTTCTTCTTTTTATCCTTATTAGTATTAAGGATTATATAGTCTCTAATATCCTAGTTTCTAGGTTAGCTCTTATACTTATTCTTTTTCTATTCTTAAAGATTGTTATCTATCTATATTACCTATTATTTTAGAGTTTCTAGTATCCTAGGTTTTTCTATATAAATTATCTTTTATTAGATTTTTTTATTTAATCTTTGTTTAAATTATAATATTAGAGCTAATTTATTCTATTCTATATTTTATAATAGTTATTTAAACTATAATATATACTTAGGGACGCTTTTTTGTTATATAAGTCTTTTAAGTTTTTCTTTAGCTTATTAGGTAATATTTATATCCCTAAATACTACTTTTATTTGCCTAGTAAAGTATTTATAACTTCTAAAAATAGCTCTAGTTTTATCCTTCTATATTATTAGAGTATATATTATATAGTCTATCTAGTAAGGTTTAAACTATCTTATTATATCTTTTTTAAAGTATATTCTAATATATATTACCTTTTTTCGTTTATATTAAAGTGTAGTACTTATATATCTATCTAGAGTTATACTAATACTATAAAAGGTATTAATTCCTCTCTTGTTCTATTAAATTTCCTAAGAATAGGAATCTTAAGTAGTTTTTTTATTATACTTATCTCTAGTCTTTATATAATTAGTTCTATCTAGTTCTATCCTTTAATAATAGCTTTAGTTTATACTTTATTTTACTTTACGTAGTCTTATAGTTCTTTATTCTATATTTCTAAAGTATTAATTATTATCTTTATATTTTCTTTATCTAAGATTAGATTATTTATATAATCTTTAATTATTTCTTATACTATACTATCTAATTTATAACTACTCCTAAGTGTCTTAGCTACTTATTTAGTTAAACTTTCTACTATTATATTAGCTAAACTATACGCTACGTACACTTTACTCTTTTTAATAGCTAAATTAGTAAAGTGTAATAGGTATACTATAGTTAACTTTCTAGTAACTATTCTAGAGTTATTAGTAAATTAAGAAGTAATAATAAAAGCTTATATAGTAATTAGTAATAACTATAAATAATAATTAAGCTATATATACAATATTAAGTATTAGCGTTCTTAGTTAGAGATTAGATTACTAATACTATCCTAATAATATACATTATTACTAACTATATACTTAGGCTTTTTAGCTAGCTTTATACTTTATATTTACTAAAATTATAAATTATAAATCTATTACATACTTAGCTTTATACTTTATATTTACTAAGATTGTATTAGGAAGTAGCTAGAAAATAATAGTACTTACTATAGGCTATAGGAGATAGTAAAGAGATAATAGATAGTATTTAATAGTACTACTAGTATCTAAGGGAGAATAATACTTACTTTACTCTCTTTATAAGTATTAAGCCTTTTATACGCCTATATAGTATATTAGCTTTACTTTAAACTATAACTATATAATATTATAATCTTTAGTATATTAGCTCTACTCTCTTAACTTGTACTAGAGTTTACAAGAGTCTTAAGTATTTAGAAAACCTTTATTATAGAGCCTCTCTCTCTAGCTAGTATCTTTACTAGTATTTTAAAGTGTAACTTTAATAAAAACTCTAAACCTTTAGGAAAAAGAAGAAAAGAGTATCTACGTACTTTACGCACTATACCTATATATTAGGCGTATTATTATTATTATACTTGTATATAATATTCTATTTATATTTTAATAACAAGTAAAAGATTATTACTTACGTAATTATATTTACTCTTAGTAGAGCCTATATAAAAAATATTTTTCTTTTTATAATTATTTTACTTATTCTCTTATCTACTATAGCGTATATTTAATATATATATAGCGTATATTTAGTAATTATTACTATAGTCTATTATCTTTGCCTAAAATTTATTAAGAAGAGTAACGTTTATTAAGCTTTACCTTTTAAGTAAAGTATAGATACTAAGCGTACTAATTATAACGCTTTATATACTACTTACCTATACTACACTTAAAGTATTATTAACTAAGAGGAGATCTATAATAAGCTAGAAGCGCGTTATTACTAGTATTATTCTATTAGTAATTATAGTAGCTACGCCTTAGTAACTATTTTAGAGACGTACTCTTTATATACGCTTTAACTAATATAAATAAGTACTTCCTATACTTAATAGGCGCGTTAACTATATTTATAAGCTTTATAATACGTATAATACTACTATATCTAATACTACTATTCTTAAGACTAACTTAGAAGTACGCTATACTAGTATTACGCTTACTTATACCTAGCGCACCTTTAACTTAGAGCTATTAAACTATAGGCGCCTTACTACTTATAGTAGTGCTCCCTTAGAAGTACCTACTTAAATACTTATAACTACGCCTTAGTTTTTAGAGCTTATTTTAACTAAGTAGCGTAGCCTTATAGCCTAGTAGTAGGGTTTAGTTAGAGTATTAATATAGATTTTAGGCTACCTTTACTATATTATATATTTACCTATACTACGCTTATATAACGTATACTAATTACTTTTTAAGCTTACTATAGCTACCTTTCTATAAAATAAGTTAATAATAAAGAAGATAATAATAAGAATAGTAGTAAAGAAGAAGAAGATAAAGTAGAAGGTAAAGAGGATATAGAAGAAAAAGAAGAAGAAGATAAAGAAGAAGAAGATAAAGTAGAGAGTAGTTTAAGCTTATCTAATAAGTAGAGAAGAAATAGTTTATAGTATAATTATTTATTTTTTATATATATAGATACCTAGCTATAGAGCTAAAAGTTAGATTACGTAGTTTACTCTATAAGTACGTTTTAAGTATATAAATTATACTTTTTATATAATAGGCCTCCTATTGTTAACTATAGGTACCTGTCTAGTAGGGGTTAGTAGATTACAAGGTAATAGTAAAAGCTTAGAGGTAATCTACAATAACTATAAACAATAGAAGATATTTTGCAACTATCTTGTATTAGTATTCCGTAGTTAAAGGATTGAATTACTAATACTATCCTAATAATGCATATTGCTAATAACTATATACTTACTATAATCTATAATCTATATTTGCTAAGATTAATAGATTATAGATTAGCTTAATCTATAATCTACTACTACTAAGAGTCTATAGATTATAGATTACTCTAGGTGTCCTAATTATACGTAGCTTCCTAATCAAGGTTATTACCCCGCTCGTCCTATACTTTGTTAGTGCCTAGACTAGGACTAATTAGTTCTATCTTAATTTCTTCTATTACGCCTATAATACTATCTCTTCCTCTAGGTAGACCTTAGTTTGTCTATCCTAGAGCTAAGGTTATTAACCTAGTTTCTTTGTTAATATAGAGTTCTTTATCCTCTCTAATACCTATTTTATCTACGCGTCGTTACTATCTTCTTACTAATTATGTATTACGTAATAGTATCAAAATATTTCTTTATTCTTGTTGTACTTCTCCTAAGTTAAACTCTAAGTCTCTTCCTTATATTATTTCTATAAATAATAGTAGAGCTTATAAGGTATATATCTGTGTAAATATATGTAGTTCTTATAACGTGTTTAGTATTTCTCTTTCTAAGTGTATGTTTATTACGCTTATTCTTGCGTCTAAGCTTAATAATAATAGGGAAAGCTATTAACTAGACTTAAGAGAAATTACTATCTTAAATCGTAGAGGCTAAAGCTAAGTACAAGCGTATCTAGGAGCTTACGTAGAGTAAGCTAGTAGAGAATTAGGCTTATCTCTCTTATCTTTGTAAGATAAAGGCCTTAAATAATAAGAAGTTAGCTAAGTAGTTAGTAGCTCTAGAAGCTAAGC
>JALNQF010000524.1:0-25144 GCA_028456385.1 Ophiosphaerella korrae | reverse complement strand
TTAGTAGATTAGAAGGTAATAACAAAAGCTTATATAGTAATTAGGTAATAACTATAAATAATAGTTAATTTGTGTGTATAATATTAAGTATTAGCGTTCTAGGTTAGAGATTAGATTACTAATACTATCCTAATAATGTGTATTACTACTAACTATATACTTACAAGTTCTATTAGCTTTATAACTTTATATTTACTAAGATTACAAATTTATAAATTTATTACGTGTTAGCTTTATAACTTTGTGTTTACTAAGATTGTAAATTTATAAATTTATTACGTGTCTAGGTTATAGTTAGTTTCCTAATTAGGTTTGGCTACCTATAAGTTATATGTATTATTATCTTCTACTATAGGGCTAATTAGTTCTATCTAGCTTTTTCTTGTTATAACTATAATACTACGCGTCTAGAAGAATAAGCCTTAAAGCTTTAAAAGCTTTTTTATAGTTTTCTTTTATAAATATATTAAAAAATACTTCTTTAAAAGTAAAGAGGAAGTTTTCTTTATTAATATAAAATATATATTTCTATACTAAGTCTTATATATTATTAGAGTACTTATACTTTAATAGTAAAAAGTATACTATATTAAGTAACTAAAAGATATATAATAAATAAGTAGGTATATAAAGGGAAAAGATCTTATTTTTAAAGTAGTAGTCTTTAAACTCCTAGTTAAGGTAGCTCTTATAGCTATCTAAGATAAGTAGCTAGTATACTCTTACTTAGCGCGCCTTTATATATACGTTAAAGTACTTTAACTACTTTAGGCTAAATATATTTATTATCTAGCTATTCTCTAAGACTAAGAGCTTTTAGTCTAGTAGTATACTTATCTCTTTATACTAAGTAGAGATATAAACGCGCTTATTATAGATAATAAATAGTAAGATAGTATACTTTACTATATAGATACTCTAGATAACTATAGCTTACTTGTAATTACTACTCTAAGTAAAAGTAAGTTATTAATGTTTTTCTAAGCCTATAATAACCTTTATAGACTTAATTACTTTTATCTAGAAGCTAGTCTTATTAAAGTTATAGATATCTTTATCTACTACTTTATACTAGTCCTTAGTCTTCTTTACAAGCTTAAACTACGCGCTAATAACTTTAGGATCTTTTTAGAGTATTCTCTAGTAATCCTTTACTTAGTTAAATACTATCTTAAGCATTTCTAAACGCGTTATAAAGTATATAAGCTAGTACTTACTTATAAGCTATTTACTTTATACTACTAGTAGTTTATTAGCTATATATTACGATACTAAGTAGTAGGTAAGCTATTATATCGTACGCAATTAGGCTAGGTAATACAGCGTAGTAGAATATATAACTATTTAGTAGTAAACACTCTAGAGTAAACGCTCTAGAGTAAACGCTTAGGAATAAGTACTCTAGAGCGAACGCTCTAGAGTAAGTACTTAGGAATAAATATAAGATAGTAAGTATATAGGAACGTTAATTAGCCTTTATAGACTATTATATTTAATTTCTTCTTTACTTCTTATCTTAATAGAGTATTATAACTAATACTTTAATTAGATTCTTATCTACCTATTAATACTTATATACCTCGTAATACTCTAATAAGAGCTAACTATTAATTAAGTTAAGTAACTATCTTATTTATTAACTTCGCCCGTCTTATAGAAGCTTACTTACCCTCGTTACCTTTACTTAGTTCTAAGGTCTTAACATATTAAACACTCTTAAAATAAGCGATACGTTAATAAATATAGATAACTAGCGTATAAGAGTAACTTATACTACTACTTCTAAGGTTACTAAGCTAGACCTTTACTATAGAGAATAAAATAAGCTTAAGCTATAGATCTTATAACTTAATCTCTTTTTTAAAGTAAACTAAGTTTAAGATAAAAATAGAGCTATACTTATATTATCCTATATAAGGGGCAAGGTAAAGAAATAAGTTACGCTATACCTTAAGAAATACTTTAATAATAATAAAAATAACTATAACAAGATATTTAAAGAATAGATTAAGTTTAAAGATAAAGTACAACAAGCCTTTTTACTAGTAAACAAGATAGTAGTAGTAGAGCGCGTAATATAGTAGCTATAATAACATAAGGTAGTAGTAGACTATACTAACAAATTCTAAAGCTACGCGATATAAATAGAATAGAATAACAAGTTATTAATAAGGATATTTTAATAGAGACTTAAGAGTAATATTTAAAGTAAGCTAATATATAGTAGAGCTACGATTAAGATATTAGAAGACCTAATAGAAGAAGTAATTTAAGTTAACAACTATATATATAAATATATAGTAGAAGCTAAGAACGTAAGAGTACTATATATAGAAAGTAAGAAGTATAAACCTAAGTATAAGTACTAACGTAAATACAAGAATAACTAAGTTTAGAGTAGCTATAGATACTTTAGGCTAGACAAGATATACGTTAATAATATAAACCTAGGAAAATAAGAATACTATTACTATAAGAACCCTAAAAGAGTAGAAAGACAAAAATACTATAAATATAGTAAAATAGGGTACCTAGTAAAGAATTACTAAGTAAAGAATAAGATTATATAATAAATTAATATACTTAAGTAGTAAGATAATAATAGAGAAGAAGAATAAGAAGTAATCCTTAGAAGAAGCTAGGAGAAGAGAGATTATAAGACTACAAACCTCTAGTAGTAAGAGATAAGTAAGAAATATAACTACTATAAGATTACTATAAAGCTAAGTAACTTTATAATAGATAATAAAGTAAAAGCTATAAATATACTACTAAGAGTATAAAGCTACGTAAAGAGGTATTAGCTAAAGTAGAAGTAAGCTAAGATAGATACTTTAGAATACCTTTAGCTATACTAGAGAAGAGTAAGGTATAGGCGCAAGACAACGCTATATCTAGGAAGGCGAGTATATATAGCCTAAGACAAGAATAAGAAAGAAAACTAAGAGCTTAAGACCTCTAAATATAAAATAGTACCTAGAATACTAAAGCTAAGGTAAGAAAACGCTAAAGTATAAGATAGATTTATAAAAAAAATCTAGAGACTAGTAGATAGCTACTACTTAATAAAAGAATAGTAAGATAAAAAATACTAAATATATAAAGTAGAGTACACCTAGTAATATAAATTATTATATACTTATAATAATTAGGCGCTAATTATTATAGATCTAGTATTAATACAAGAACTATAATACTAGCTATACTTACGTAACCTAAACTATCTACTACTATTATAGATAAGATATTACTATAATAACTACCTTACCTACTATTCTAATAAGATAGGATCTAGATATTTCCCTTATAAGAGATCTAGATATAAATAGAACTAAAAAGAGTATATAAATATAAGATATAAATAATACCTATAAGATAAGTAGGAAGCTAAGTACTTTCTAGGTATAACTAAAGAAAATATAAATACAAGTAAGATACTTATAAATAACTAATATATTAATCTAATCTAGTAAACCTATACGCTAGAGAAGTATAAATAATATAGAGAGATTAAGATACTATAAGGATTCTAGTAAAAGACAAATAAAAATTATAAGATTAAGTCTTTTTTAAGTAAATAGCTAATACTAAATATATATCTAGAAGCTATAATACTATTAATACTAAAAGACTTATTAAACTCCTAGAAAAGATAAAAAGAGAAAAAATAAAAGTATTAGTAGATTTAAGGTTATTTATAAACCTAATTATACCTAAAGTAGTAAAATAAGTAAGACTCTAACTATAAGTAAAGAAGATACTATATCTAATCTATATTGCGAATAGATAACTATTACTAAGAAACCTAATAGTTAGTAATAAAGTAACTATAGAGATTATTATTTAAGGATATAGTATAAAGATTACTTTAGACGTATTAGTTTTAGCTAATAAAGATATTATACTAGGACTCCTATAGCTATAAGAGTTTAATCCTAGAGTTAATTAGAAAAACTAGAACCTCTTATTTAATAACTACAAAGACGTATATAGATCTAAGCCTATATATTAGTAGTATTTAATAGTAGATAAGAAGGTACTATATAAGATAGTAGCTTTAATAGTAACTTATTAAGAGAGAATAAGTACTTCTATAAGTACTAGTAAGGCGCTAGGCTAAGAAGTAAGAGTAGAGGAGTAATAAGTAACTCCTAAAATCCTAGAATAATACAAGAAGTTTAGCTACTTATTTATAGAAGAGATAGATATACTAGTATTACTTAAGTACTAACCTTAGGACTATATAATTAAGTTATAGGAAAGAAAAGAGCTACTTTTTAGGCCTATTTACTAATTAATAGAGAGTAAATTAGTAATACTCTAAGAAAGACTAAATAGAGACCTAAAAAAAGGATATATACAAGAATCTTTATTATTAGTAAGATTTCTAATTCTCTTTATACTAAAAAAGAAGAGACTACTAAAGATATACGTAAACTACTAAAAATTAAACAATATTATAGTAAAAGACTAATACCTACTACTAAATATAGATAAACTCTAAAATAAGCTAAGCTAAGCTAAGATTTTTATAAAGCTAGACCTAAAGGATAAATACTACTTAATAAGGATTAGAGTAAGTAAAGAGTAGAAGATAGCGTTTTAAACACGCTATAAATATTATAAGTATATAGTAATACTCTTTAGACTAATAAATACACTAGTAATATTCTAAAGACTAATTAATAATATATTATAAAAATACTTAGATAAGTTTATTATAGCTTACTTAGATAATATACTAATATATTCTAAAGAAGAAAGTAAGTATATAGAGTAAGTAATAATAGTACTATAGTACTTAGACTAATATAACCTATAACTAAAGCTAGAGAAGTATAAATAGTATAAGATAGAAGTAGAGTTTCTAAGATATATAATAGGTATTAATAAAGTTAAGATAAGCTAAGAAAAGACTAAAGTAGTAAAAGAATAGAAAGAACCTAAGATAGTTAAAGACGTATAATTATTCCTAAAATTTATTAACTTTAACTAATACTTTATAGAGAGATTTTTAAAGAAGGTACTACTACTTATAAAGCTTATAAGAAAAGATATAATATAAGAATAGAGAGTAGAGTAGAAATAAGCTTATAAAGAACTTAAGTAAGCTTATATTATACTACTAGTTCTAAAGTAATTTTATAGTAATAAGACCCTAGTTATTAAGACTAAGATATCTAATCTAGCTTATAGAGTAATAGCGCTATAAGAGTATAAAAAGAAATAGTATCTAATTATATACTATTTAGAGAAGTTTATAGAGTAAAAAAAAAGATATAATGTATATAATAAAGAGCTACTTGTAATAGTTAAAATACTTAAATATTAGAGAGTATACGCTAAAAGTATAGTAGAAGTAATTATTAAGATAGATTATAAGAACCTAATATACTTTATAACAAGTAAGAAGTTAAAGGATAAGTAGATATAATAGGTAGAACTACTAAGACAGTATAAATTTAAGATCTAGTATATACTAAGTAAGGAAAATAGCTAAGTAGATATACTTAGCTAAAGATATAATATTGTAGGAAAGAGATAAGTAGTAGAAGAAGCTATACTCTAAGATAATAGATAAAGATACCTAGTACTAAATACACAACTAGTAGAAAAGTAAGAAATTAATAACCTAGTTAGGATTATAAACAAGGTTCTAGAAGAATTATAAGAAGTAATTATATAATAATACTATAATAATATAATAGGCCTCCTGTCGTTAACTATAGGTACTTATCTAAAGGGTTAGTAGATTAGGAGTTAATAGTAAAAGCTTAGGGGTAATCTATAATAACTTATAAACAATAGAAGATGTTTCGCAACTATCTTGTATTAGCGTTCTATAGTTAAAGGATTAAATTGCTAATACTATCCTAATAATGCGTATTACTACTAACTATATACTTATATTCCTTAGCTAGCTTTATACTTTGTATTTACTAAGATTGCAAATTGCAAATTCTTTACGTACACGAATTCGTACTTTGTATTTACTAAGATTGTAAATTGCGAATTTGTTACGTATCTCTATTGTAGTTAGCTTCTTAGTTAAGTTTATTGCCCTATAGGTTGTATACGTTGTTGTTATCTATAAGGGGGCTAATTAGTTTAAATTAGCTTTCTCTTATTACAGCTGTAACACTATTTCTCTCTCTAGGTAGGTTCTTATTTCTCTGCCCTAGGCCTAAGGTTATTAGTCTAGTTTCTTCGTTTATCTCTAGTTCTTTATTATTCTCTATATCTTCGCGTTCTAATTACAATAAGCTTTTTCTTATTACTTGTATTATTTATAATAGGGTTAAAATATTTCCTTACGCCTATTATACTTAATTAAAACTTACTTATCTTGTATCTTTAAAGGATAGTAAACACTATAACGAGTATATTATAGCTAATATTTAATATAAGTATATACTATCTAGTGTTTCTCTTATAGAGTATAAGTGTTTAATTTCTATATAGTCTCTTTTTGCTAAGTTATGTAAGGCGAGCTGTTAACTAGGCTTAAGAGATACTATTGTTATAGCTTATAAAGGCTAAGGCTAAGTGTAAGCTAACTCTTTATAAGCTAGTAGATCTTTATTCTTGTATTAAGCGTTTTTGTAAGATAAAGGCTTATAATAACGCTAAATTATCTAAATAGTCTTGTGCCTTAGAGGCTAAGATAGACCTTAAGGATATAGTCTAAGCTATTCTAGCTCCTATCTTATTAGACGTTCCTAATGTCTCTCTATTTAGCGCTAGTAGCGCTAATTTTCTTAGTTTGCTGCAAGGCGCTCTAGAAGGTTTTAACTTTAGAACTCCTTTAGTTTCTTAGGGTAATTAAGATTGTTTTCTAGTTCCTATATTTTTCCCTATAGTTATCCTTTCTTGTCTATACCTATCTATTTTATTATATAGTAGTTTCTTCTATTGCGGAACTAGTACTATAAGATTTCTTTAACTTCTTATTCTTCTTATTCTCTATACGTGTCTACTTTATATACTAGTAGTTTTACTTCTTATAGTACTTGTTCTAGTAGAGCTATATAGAATATTAGGTGTATCTTTATCTTATTTAGTAGCTTTAATTTAAATATAACTAGTGTAACTTCTTTCTTAATTTTGTATAGTCTTATCTTAATATAGTCTAATTTTAAACTTAGCTACTTACTCTTAATATTTTTTCGTACTAACTATACTTTTTCTCTCTCTCTAAATTAAAGTCTCTTTTTATACTTCTTATTATAGTACTTTACTATCTTATTATATAAGAATTCTATATCTTGTCTTAGTTAGTCGTGTATGTCTTTAAGTCTATTAGCGAAGTTTTCTCCTCTTAAGGACTAAGATATTTAGTTTCTTAGTATCTAGTATATATTAGGTTCGAATCTATAGTTTGCGAAGAAAGGTAATACTCTTATTACTATATTCTTTATACTATTGTATACTAACTATACTATAGGTAATAGCTATACCTAATTATTCTAGTTGTAGTTAAAGTAGTATCTTAAGTATTATTCTACTATCTAATTTATTTGTTCTAACTATTTATCTATCTACAGGTAATATATTGTAGACATTGCGTACTTTATTCCTAATTACACTATTATTGTTCCCTATAGTTTTAATATAAATTGTACATCTCTATCTATAATAATCTTATCTAGTAGTCTATATTAACTAATTACTATTCCTAGAACTTAGTGTATAGTAACCTCTATCCTACTTTTCTCTTTATATAGTCTAAAGTATAAATACTTTATAAGCTTATCTACTATTATTAAGATTCTATTATACTTAATCCTTAATATTAGATCTTTAGACTTTAGTAACTTTATAATAAAGTCTATTGTAATAGTTCTCTATAGTTATTCTAGTATTTCTACTAGTTGTAATATTCTATATAGTGCGTGTCTACTATATTTATTCTTCTAGTATTCTATATAGTCTTGTAGTACTTCTATTACTAATTGTTTTACTTTTAGAATGTAGTAGTCTTGTAGTAGTCTATCTAATATTTTGTTAATACCTTAGTAACTATATACTAGTAATTTATAAAATTATCGTATAAATTCTTTCTAAATCTTCCTTAGAATATATATCCTTCTATAGGCCTATACAAATCCTTCTTAGATTTCTAGTTTCTTTATTTCTTTAGATATTTCTTGCGTTGTTTTCTATATCTATTTATCTAACTTGCTACTCTTTCTTTTAAGTGTTGCGGCTATCTTAGGTATATTTAGGACTAAGTATCCTTCCTTGTTCTTAACTAGAACTATACTAGTAGCGCTTACTTCTTCTTATAAGTCTAGTCTTCTACTAAGGG
Organism: Ophiosphaerella korrae; assembly: GCA_028456385.1. Classification (NCBI taxonomy): domain Eukaryota; kingdom Fungi; phylum Ascomycota; class Dothideomycetes; order Pleosporales; family Phaeosphaeriaceae; genus Ophiosphaerella; species Ophiosphaerella korrae. The sequence continues at coordinate 16,836 of JALNQF010000524.1, read as the reverse complement.
CGTCTATAAACTAATTATCTTTCCCTTTTGTATATATAATTTCTAAGTTAAATATTAATAAGTATTCTTACTATCTTATATAGCGTTATAACAATTCCTTATTTATTATAAATCCTATAAGATTCTTGTAGTTTGTATAGACTTTTATCTATTATTTTACTCCTTGTAGGTATACTCTCTATTATTTAAATACTTTATAGATTGCTAGTATTTCTTTGTTGTAGATTAAGTAGTTAAGTTCTACTATCTTTATTTTCTTAGAGAAGTATTTAACTAAGTGTTCTTTTTTAGTTTCTAGGTCTTCCTATATTAGTACTATTCTATAGACTAAATTAGATATATCTATTTTTACTATTACTAGTAGGTCTAGGTTATATATTTTAATAACTAGGTTTTCTATAAACTTCTTTTTAATTTTCTTAAATACTTTGTTATATTTCTTTATCTATTTAAATAGCGTGTCTTTCTTTATAAGCCTTATTATTAGTTCTATATCTTTAGAATATCTTACTATTAACTTTTTATAAAAGTTAGCTAGCCTATAAAATTATTGTGCTTCTTTTAGGTTCTTTAGTATTAGCTATTTATTAATTAACTTAATCTTTCTTAGGTTAATCTTAATTTTTCCTAGTTTAATAATAAACTCTAGGAAATCTATTTCTTTTATATAGAACTTGTATTTTCTTATTTTAAGAAATATTTTAGCTCTTACTAGCTTTTCTAGTGCTTTGTGTACGTATTATACGTGTTCTTCTTCTATTTTAGAGAATATAAGGATGTTATCTAGGTATACAAATATAAATATGTCTAAGTACTCTCTTAGTACTATGTTAATTCTCTCTTAGAATACTACTAGTATATTTATTAAGCTAAAAGGTATAACTAAGTATTTGTATAATTCCTATTATATTCTAAACGCTGTTTTCTATTTATTGCCTTCTTTAATTCTAATTTAATAGTAGGCGTTCTAGATATCTAGCTTTATAAAGATTATTGCTTTTCGTAGTTTATCTTATATTATATCTATCTTTAGTAAAGGATATTAGTTCTTATTTATAACTACGTTAGTTTTTCTAAAGTCTACGCAAAGTCTTTTATTATTTATCTCTTTCTTATCTATAAAGATAAGTCTATATACTACTAAAGACTTAGATTCTCTTATTTATCCCTTTTTTATTACATTTTAAATAAACGCTTGTTTAATTTTTAACTCTTCTTCTATTTTCTAGTAGACTAGGCTCTATCCTACATCTTTTTCTTCTTTAGTTTCTATCGCTAAGTCCTATAGCTAATATTCTAGAAGGTAATCTTTAGGCTCTATAAGTTATTCTTCCTATTTCTTATATTCTTCTAGGGATTCTCCCTTGTAGGTATTCTTATAGGCTTTTAACATGTCTGTTTTATTATAGCTAATTTTCTCTATTCTCTAATTAATATATAGGTTAGTTATTTGTAACTATAGTATTCCTAGTATTATATCTTATTTATTATTAATTGTTGTTATGTCTATAACTATATTCTTAATTTCTAGTCTTTCTAACCTTAGTATTAAAGGTACTGTCTTAAACTATATAGGTTCCTAGAATAGTTTTCCTTTAATTATACTTAGTTGTTAGGGGTATTTCTTTATTATATATTCTATTCCTTATATTTCTACAAACTTCTTTAATATAAAGTTTCTTATAGCTCTACTATTAATTATTAATTATACTTTCTTTCCTTAGTATATACCTCTTTCTATAATATATAGGCCTCTTATACCTTCTAGCTATTCTTACTTAGGTAGTTTTGTAAATTATCTATCTTTCTATAGCTATAGGCCTATTTTAAGTTTATATTCTTTATACTTTAGATATTTATTATATATGTATTTATACTATAGTCTTCCTTAGACGCATCTCTTTAATAGTTTTAGTCTAGGCCTTACTACTACGTATCTATCTTCTAGGATTATTTCCTATCCTTAGATATTTTCTACTAAAATTACTCTTATATAGTTATAGCCTTTTTATCTTGTAGGCTATACGCTATTATTTACCTTAGGGTTCCTATATATAATACAATTCTTATCTAAGTATAATATCTATAATGCTTTAAAGTGTACTAAGTATTTTAGATCTATTATCTTGTTATCTCCTTCCTAGTACTTGTCTTTACTAAGTATATTTATTATTAGGATATAGTACACTATTAGTACTCTTAGTGTATAGGCTTTATTAATCTATTGCATTTTTCTTACAAGGTATTACTACTCTCTTAGTATAGGTATTCTTCCTACTACAACTATATATTACTTTATCTATTCCTAAAATAGTATAAACTTTATTTCTTTAGGATTGTATTCTTTCTAGTCTTTATACGCTTCCTCTATACTTATAACTAGTAAGTATTTCTAAACAAACTTCTATTCTTTATTACGTTCTTCTATATCTATTATTATTTAGCTATTATAGTTGTATATTATTAGCTAGGTATACTCTATACCTCTTATACTAACTTATCTCTTACTTCCTTATAGTCCTTTAAAAGTAGTTATAGTAGTCTCTTTATCTTATACTAGTCCTTTAGCCTAGATTGATAGTACTAGGGGCTCTTCCCCTTCTAGATCTTCTACTAGTAGGCCTATTACTTAGGCTATTTCTTCTAGCTAAGCTTTTATTCTTTCTTTTATTGCGGCTGCTTTCTATCTTTATTATAGGAAGTATCTTACTCCCTACTTACTAGAAAAGTATATATAGTAGTCGTCTTTATAACAAAAAGTCTAATAGAGTATTATATATTGTATTTCTTTACTCTTAGCTACTTTCTCTTAAGGTTTAGCCTATACTTGTAGTGCTTCCTTCTTTTTCTCTATTATCTTTAACTAGGTTTCTTTCTTTAGGTTTTTACTCTTATAATCTTTTGTAAAGTATCTTAGTTTCCTATATTTATAGTATACTATATCCTTCTTCTTTTGTAATTAATAGTTTTTTGTATAGTAACCTAGTTTACTATAGTTAAAGTATATAAAGTCTTTATTCTTCTTTTTCTTTCTATCCTTATTAGTATTAAGGACTATAGAGTCTCCCTTGTTGTAATTCTATGTATAACCTCTATATTTATTCTTCTTCTATTCTCGAAGATTATTATTAATTTGTATTACCTATTACTTTAGGGCTTCTAGTATCCTTAGTTTCTCTATATATATTATCTTATATTAGATCTTAGAGTTTAGTCTTTACTTAAATCGTAATATTAAGGCTAACTTATTCTATTCTATGTTTTGTAATAGTTATTTAAATTATAATACGTACTTAGGAATACTCTAACTTTATATAAGCTTCTCTAGCTATTCTTTAGCTTGTTAGGTAATATCTATATCTCTAAATACTACTCTTATTTGTTTTATAAAGTACTTATAACTTCTAAAAATAGCTCTAGTTTTATCCTTCTAGGTTATTAGTAAATATATCGTATAATCTATCTAGTAAGGTTTATACTATCTTATTACGTCTTCTTTAAGATATAGTCTAATGTATATTACCTTCTTTTCTTCTATATTAAAGTGTAGTACTTATACATCTATCTAGAGTTGTGCTAATACAATAAAGAGTCTTAGTTTTTCTCTTGTTCTATTAAACTTCTTAAGGACAGGTATCTTTAGTAGTTTCTTCGTCGCACTTATCGCTAGGCGTTACGTAATTAGTTCTATCTAGTTCTATCTTTTAATAATAGCTTTAATCTATGCTTTGTTTTACTTTGCGTAATCTTACAGTTCCTTGTTCTATATTTCTAAAGTATTAATTACTATTTTTATATCTTCTTTGTCTAAGATTAGGTTATTAATTTAGTCTTTAATTATTTCCTATATAGTACTATTAGACTTATAACTACTCTTAGGGGCTTTGCTTATTTTAGTTAAACTTTCTACTATCGTGTTAGCTAGACTATACGCTACTTACGCTTTACTTCTTGTAATAACTAAATTAGTAAGGTGTTACAAGGTGTTACTAGGGTCGACTTCCTAGTACCTAAAAGGTATTAGTAGATTAAGAGTTAATAGTAAAAGCTTAGGTTATAATCTATAATAACTTATAAATAATAGAAGATGTTTTGCAACTATCTTATATTAGCGTTCTATAGTTAAAGGATTAAATTACTAATACTATCCTAATAATACGTATTACTACTAACTATATACCTATGTTCCTTAGCTAGCTTTATACTTCGTATTTACTAAGATCGCAAATTACAAATTCTTTACGTGCACGAATTCGTACTTTATATTTACTAAGATCGCGAATTGCAAATTTATTACGTGTCTCTATTGTAGTTAGCTTCCTAGTTAAGTTTGTTACCCTATAGGTTGTATGCGTTGTCGTTATCTATAAGGGGGCTAATTAGTTTAAATTAGCTTTCCCTTGTTATAGCTATAATAAATAACCTAGTATATAAAGTACTTAGAGATTATATAAACTATAGAACTAATCTAGAGGAACTATAGATTTAGAAAGATAAAGGAGAAAGTAACGTAGTTTATTAAGAAATACGTAGATTACTAGAAGAATAAGTACAAGATATATATACCTTATAGAGAAATATAGGTAATTAAGATACTAGAAGAACTATAGATAGACGTTATAATAGACTTTATTATAGGACTACTAATATTAAAAGACTTAGTAATAAGAATAGGATATAATATAATAATAGTAATTGTAGACTAATTTATAAAATACGCTAAGATAGAAAAATTCTAAAGTAACTATATAGTAGATTAGCTAGGATACGTACTACTAGATATATTAATATAAAGATATAGGATACTAAAAAGTATTATTAGTAATAAAGATAAGCTTTTTATATCTAATTACTAGATAACACTACTTATAGTAATAAAGATAAAAAAAAAGCTATTAATAGCTTATTATCTATAGATAGATAGATAGATAGAATAGACTAATAAGATATTAAAGATATACCTAAGGATCTATAGTAATTAGAAGTAAAATAATTAAGTATTACTATTACCTATAGTATAATTAGTATATAATAATAAGTACTTAGAAGTAATAAGTAAAATACTATATTTTGTAAACTATAAGATACACCCTAATTTATTTAAGAGAATACTACTAAGACCTAAGATAGAGGTAGTATTAGTTAGAGTAGAAGATATATAAGAACTCTATAATAAGATAAGACAAAAACTAGAAAAAGCTTAGAAATAAATTATTTTATATATTAATTAAAAATAAAAAATAGTACCTTAGCTAAAAGAAAAAGATAAAGCGTATCTTTATATAAAGAATCTATAAATAAAGTAACTTAGTAAAAGACTAGACTATGTTAAAGTTAGACTATTTTTAGTTAAAGAAGATAATAGGCTAGTAATAAAAACACTAGAACTACCTAAAGACGCTAAGGTATACCTTAAGTTCTATACAAGCCTACTAGAACTAGCTAAGCTAAAAATACTAGTATAGCGACAATTCTAATATTAGAAAGAAGAAGATAACAAGTTTAAAGTTAAAGACCTATAGGGATATTAAGAAATAGGACGTAACACCTTCTAAAGTATATAGTTTCTCTAAGAGTAGCTAGTAAAATAGAAAGGCTACTTAGTAAGTAAAAATATATAAGAACCTAAAGCTAATCTATAGAATTATTAGTAGATACTTAAGAAAGTAAGAAGTAAGTATAATATACTAGGATATATAAGATATACAAAGCTATAGCTAGGATATAATAGATATATTAGTAGAAAAAAGTTCTATAATAAACCTAACTACGTAAAGCTTATAAAGTACTTTTAGTTATAATAAATTTATCTAATAAGCTAATAGTAGACTAGATAGTAAAAGAAGAGGTAATATTAATAGTAGTAGTAGAATAGTTAAGAACTTGCGCTAAGACCTTATTACTTTCTTACTCTAACTCTAACGCTAGGTATAAGGCCTTATAGTAAGTACGCTCTTTAGTAGATTTTAATATTTTCTTATTATATAGTAAATAAGTAATAATAATAGTAAGAAGTTTTTTATTATTATTAACCTTTTTATAGAACTTTTTATAAGTTTAATTAAGAGACTCTTAAGTTATACTAATATAAGGACACCTTATATAAGTATACTTAGTATACTTTAGAGTAGAATCTAGTATAATAAAACAAAGAATACTTAAGAGAGAATAATATAGATAAGGTATTTTAGAAATATAGTTTATAGTAAGGATTTCTAATAAGAGATAAAGTTTACAAGACTATAAAGAAGGTAATATTATAGTAAGATAGTTTTTAACTAGAAGGTAAAGTAAACTACTTATAAGCTAGACCTAGCTAATAGAGGCCTAAGCCTAAAGATAGACCTAGCGTAAGAAAAGAAGATAGTATTATAATACTAAGTAGTAGGTAAGCTATTATATTATATATAATTAGGCTAAGTAATATAGTATAGTAGGATACGTAACTATTTAGTAGTAAATACTCTAGAGTAAACACTCTAGAGTAAACGCTCTAGAATAAGCGCTCTAAAGTAAACACTCTAGAGTAAGTACTTAGGAATAAACGCTAGATAGTAAGTATATAAGAATAGTAATAGACCTTTATAGACTATTATATTTAATCTCTTCTTTACCTTTTATCCTAATAGAGTATTATAACTAATACTTTAATTAGATTCTTATCTACTTATTAATAGTTATATACCTTGTAATACTCTAATAAGAGCTAACTATTAATTAAGTTAAGTAACTATCTTGTTTATTAACCTTACCTATCTTATAAAAGCCTACTTACCCTTATTACTCTTACTTAGTTCTAAGGTCTTAATAGATTTATAAAAGAAATCTAGAAACTAGTAGATAGCTACTACTTAGTAAAAGAATAGTAAGATAAAAAATACTAAGTATGTAATAGGGTGTCACTAGGGTCGACTTCTTAGTACCTAAAAGGTATTAGTAGATTAAGAGTTAATAGTAAAAGCTTAGGTTATAATCTACAATAACTTATAAACAATAGAGGGTGTTTCGCAACTACTCTGTATTAGCGTTCTATAGTTAAAGGATTAAATTACTAATACTATCCTAATAATGTACATCCTACTAACTATATACCTATATCTCTTAGCTAGCTTCGTGCTTCGTGTTTGCTAAGATCGCGAATCGCGAATTTATTACGTGCTTAGCTTCGTGCTTTGTATTTACTAAGATTACAAATTATAAATTTATTACGTACTTAGCTTTGTACTTTGTATTTACTAAGATCGCGAATTGCGAATTTATTACGTGTCCCTATTATAGTTAGCTTCCTAATCTAATTCGTTCTCCTATAGATTATATGCGTTGTCGTTATCTAGAGTAGGGCTAATTAGCTTAAATTAGTTTTCTCTTGTTATAGCTATAACACTATTCCCCTCTTTAGATAGGTTCTTATTTCTCTATCCTAGGCCTAAGGTTATTAGTCTAGTTTCTTCGTTTATTTCTAGTTCTTTATTATTCTCTATATCTTTGTATTCTAATTACAATAAGCTTCTTCTTATTACTCGTATTACTCGTAACAAGGTTAAAATGTTTCCTTACGCCTATTATACTTAGTTAAAGCTTACTTGTCTTATATCTTTAAAAGATAGCAAATACTACAATAAGTGTATCCTAGCTAATATTTAATACAAGTACATACTATCTAGTGTTTCTCTTACAAAGTGTAAGTATTTAATTTCTATATAGTTTCTTCTTACTAAATTATATAGGGCGAGCTATTAACTAAGCTTAAGAGATACTATTATTATAGCTTATAGAAGCTAAGGCTAAACGTAAGCTAACTCTTTATAAGCTAGCAAATCTTTATTCTTGTGTTGAGCGTCTTTGTAAGATAAAGGCGTATAATAACGCTAAATTGTCTAAATAGTCTCGTACCTTAGAGGCTAAGATAGACCTTAAGGATATAGTCTAGGCTGTACTAGCTCTTGCTATATTAGGCGTTCCTAACGCCTCTCTATTTAGCGCTAGTAGCGCTAATTTTCTTAGTTTGCCGTAAAGCGCTCTAGGGGATTTTAACTTTAAAAGTCCTCTAGTTTCTTAGGGTAATTAAGATTATCTTCTAGTTCCTATGTTTTCTCCTATAGTTGTCCTTTTTCGTCTATTCTTATCTATTCTACTAAGTAGTAGTTTCTCCTATTGCGAAACTAGTACTATAGGATTTCTTTAACTTCCTATTCTTCCTATTCTCTGTATATATCTACTTCGTATACTAGTAGTTCTACTTCTAGTAGTGCTTATTCTAGTAGGGCTACGTAGAATATTAAGTGTATCCTTATTCTTTTTAGTAGCTTTAATTTAAATATAACTAGTGTAACTTCTTTCTTAATTTCGTATAGTCCTATTTTAACGTAGTCTAATTTTAAACTTAGGCGTTTACTCTTAATATTCTTTTATACTAACTATACTTTTTCTCCCTCTCTAAATTAAGGTCTCTTTTTGTACTTTCTATTATAGTACTTTACTATTCGATCTTGCAAGAACTCTACGTCCTATCTTAATTAGTTGTATATGTTTTTAAGTCTATTAGCAAAGTTTTCTCCTTTTAAAGACTAAGATATCTAATTTCTTAGTATCTAGTATATATTAGGCTTAAATCTATAGTTTGTAAAGAAGAGTAATACTCCTATTACTACGTTCTTTACACTATTGTATACTAGTTATGCTATAGGTAGTAGCTGTACCTAATTGTTCTAGTTGTAATTAAGGTAGTATCTTAGGTATTGTTCTACTATCTAATTTATTTGTTCTAACTATCTATCTATTTATAGGTAATATGCTATAGACATTGTATGTTTAATTCCTAATTATACTATTATTATTCCCTATAGTTTTAATGTAAATCGTAGGTCTCTATCTATAACAATCTTATCTAGTAGTCTATATTAACTAATTACGGTTCCTAGAACCTAGTGTATAGTAACCTCTATCCTACTTTTTTCTTTATATAGTCTAAAGTATGTATACTTTATAAGCTTATCTACTATCGTTAAGATTCTATTATATTTAACCCCTAATATTAGGTCTTTAGATTTTAGTAACTTCGTAATAAAGTCTATTGTAATAACTCCCTATAGTTATTCTAGTACTTCTACTAGTTGTAATATTCTCTATAGTGTATATCTATTGTGTTTATTCTTTTAACATTCTATACAGTCTTGTAGTACCTCTATTACTAATTATCTTGCTTTTAGAATATAGTAATCTCGTAGTAGTCTATCTAATATTTTCTTAATACCTTAGTAACTATATACTAGTAATTTATAGAATTATCGTATAAATTCTCTCTAGATCTTCTTTAGGATATATATTCTTCTATAGGCTTATACAAATCCTTCTTAGATTTCTAGTTTTTCTATTTCTTTAGATACTTCTTTTGTTATTTTCTAAATCTATTTATCTAGCTCGCTACTCTTCCTTTTAAGTGTTGCAGCTATTTTATATATATTTAGGACTAAGTATCCTTCTTTGTTCTTAACTAGAACTATACTAGTAGCGCTTACTTCTTCTTGTAAGTCTAGCCTTCTACTAAGAGTATCTACAAACTAATTATCTTTCCCTTTTGTGTATATAATTTCTATATTAAATATTAATAAGTATTCCTACTATCTCGTATAGCGTTGTAATAATTCTTTATTTATTATAAATCCTATAAGATTCTTATAGTCTATATAGACCTTTGTCTAATGTTTCGCTCCTTATAAGTATACTCTCTATTACTTAAATACTTTATAGATTACTAGTATTTCTTTGTCGTAGATTAGGTAGTTAAGTTCTACTATCTTTATTTTCTTAGAGAAGTACTTAACTAAGTATTCTTTTTTAGTCTCTAGGTCTTCCTATATCAGTGCTATTCTATAGACTAAGTTAGATACGTCTATTTTTACTATTACTAGTAGGTCTAGGTTATACATTCTAATAACTAAGTTCTCTATAAACTTCTTCTTAATCTTCTTAAATACCTCGTCGTATTCCTATATCTATTTAAATAGCGTATCTTTTTTTATAAGTTTTGTTATTAGTTCTATATCTTTAGACTATCCTACTATTAACTTTCTACAAAAGTTAGCTAGCCTATAAAATTGTTGTACCTCTTTTAGGTTTCTTAGTGTTAGCTATTCGTTAATTAACTTAATCTTTTCTAGATTAATCTTAATCTTTCCTAGTTCTATAATAAACCCTAGGAAATCTATTTCTTTTGTATAGAACTCGCATTTTCTTATTTTAAGAAATATTTTAGCTTCTACTAGTTTTTCTAGTACTTTGTATATATATTATATATATTCTTCCTCTATTTCTAAGAATATAAGGATGTTGTCTAAGTATATAAATATAAATATATCTAAGTACTCTCTTAGTACTATATTAATCCTTTCTTAGAATACTACTAGTGCATTTATTAAGCTAAATAGCATAACTAAATATTTATATAATCTCTATTGTGTTCTAAATACTATTTTCTATTTATCGCCTTCTTTAATTCTAATTTAGTAGTAGGCGTTCTAGATATCTAACTTCGTAAAGATTGTTGCTTTTTGTAGTTTATCTTATATTACGTCTATCCTTAGTAAGGGGTATTAGTTCTTGTTTATAACTACGTTAGTTTTTCTAAAGTCTATATAAGGTCTTTTATTACTTGTTCCTTTCTTGTCTACAAAGATAAGTCTATAGGCTACTAAGGATTTAGATTCTCTTATCTATCCCTTCTTTATTGCATTTTAAATAAATATTTGTTTAATCTTTAACTCTTCTTCTATTTTCTAGTAGACTAAGCTCTACCCTACGTTTTTTCTTTTTTCTATTTCTATTGCTAAGTCCTATAGTTAATATTCTAGAAGGTAATCTTTAGGTTCTATAAGTTGTTCTTCCTATTTCTTATATTCCTCTAGGAATTCTCCCTTGTAGTTGTTTTTGTAGGCCTTCAACGTGTCTATTCTATAGTAGTTAATCTTCTCTATCCTCTAATTAATATAAGGGTTAGTTATCTATAACTATAGTATACCTAATATTATATCTTGTTCGTTATTAATTGTCGTTATGTCTATAACTATATTTTTAATTTCTAGTCCTTCTAACCTTAGTGTTAAAGGTGCTATCTTAAACTATATTAGTTCCTAGAATAGTTTTCCTTTAATTGTACTTAGTTGTCGAGGGTATTTCTTTATTATATACTTTATTTCTTGTGTTTCTATAAACTTCTTTAATATAAAGTTTCTTGTAGCTCTACTATTAATTATTAATTATACTTTCTTTCCTTAGTATATACTTATTTTCGTAATATATAGGCCTCTTATACCTTCTAGTTTTTCTTACTTAGGTAACTTTATAAATTATCTATCTTTCTAGGGCTATAGGCCTACTTTAAGTTTGTATTCTTTGTATTTTAGACACTTATTATATATATATTTGTACTATAGTCCTCTTTAGACGTATTTCTTAGATAGTTTTAGGCTAGGTCTTACTACTATATATTTGTCTTCTAGGATTATTTCTTATCCTTAGATATCTTCTACTATAATTACTCTTGTATAGTTATAGCCTCTTCTCCTTATAGGCTATACGTTGTTATTTACTTTAAGGTTTCTATATATAATATAATTCTTATCTAGGTATAATATCTATAATACTTTAAAGTGTACTAGATGTTTTAGATCTGTTATTTTATTATCTCCTTCCTAGTATTTGCTTCTACTAGGTATATCTATTGTTAGGATATAGTATACTACTAGTACTCTTAGTGTATAGGCTTTATTAATCTATCGCGTCTTTCTTGTAAGGTGTTGCTATTCTCTTAGTATAGGTATTCTTTTTACTACAACTATATATTACTTTATCTATTCTTAAAATAGTATAAACTTTATTTCTTTAGGATTACGTTCTTTCTAGTCTTTGTACGCTTCCTCTATACTTATAACTAGTAAGTATTTCTAAACAAACTTCTATTCTTTATTTCGTTCCTCTATATTACTTGTTGTGCGGCTATTGTAACTATATATTATTAGCTAGGCATACTCTATATCTCTTATACTAACTTGTCTCTTACTTCTTTGCGGTCCTTTAGAAGTAGTTGTAGTAGTCTCTTTATCTAGTGCTAGTCCTTTAGCCTAGATTAATAGTACTAGGGGCTCTTCCCCTTCTAGATCTTCTACTAGTAGGTCTATTACTTAGGCTATTTCTTCTAGCTAAGCTTTTATTCTTTCTTTTGTTACAGCTACTCTCCATCTCTATTATAAGAAGTATCTTACTCTCTATTTACTAGAAAGATATATATAGTAGTTATCCTTGTAACAAAAGGTCTAATAGAGTATTACATGTTATATTTCTTTGCTCCTAGCTACCTTCTCCTAAGGTTTAGCCTATACTTATAGTGCTTCTTTCTTCTTTTTAGTCGTCTTTAACTAAGTTTCTTTCTTTAGGTCCTTACTTTTATAGTCCTTTGTAAAGTGTCTAGGTTTCCTGTATTTATAATATACTATATCTTTTCTCTTCTTTTACGATTAGTAGTCTTTTATATAATAGCCTAGTTTACTACAATTAAAGTACGTAAAGTCTTTATTCTTCTTTTTCTTTCTATCCTTATTAGCGTTAAGGATTATAGGGTCTCCTTTATTATAGTTCTAGGTGTAACCTCTATATTTGTTCTTCTTCTATTCTTGAAGATTATTATTAATTTATATTACCTATTACTTTAGGGCTTCTAGTGTCCTTAGTTTCTCTATATATATTATCTCGTATTAAATCTTAGAGTTTAGTCCTTGCTTAAATTGTAATATCAAAGCTAACTTATTCTATTCTATATTCTAAGATAGTTATTTAAACTATAATACGTACTTTAGAACACTTTAACTTTATGTAAGCTTCTCTAGCTATTCTTTAGCTTATTAGGTAACATCTATATCCCTAAATACTACTCTTATTCGTTTAGTAAAGTACTCGTAACTTCTAAAAATAGCTCTAGTTTCGTCCTTCTAGGTTATTAGAGAGTGTATCGTATAATCTATCTAGTAAGGTTTATACTATCTTATCGCGTCTTCTTTAAGGTGCAACCTAATATATATTACCTTCTTTTCTTCTATGTTAAAGTGTAGTACTTGTACATCTATCTAGAGTTATACTAAGGTAATAAAGGGTCTTAGTTTCTCCCTTGTTCTATTAAACTTCTTAAGGATAAGTATCTTAGGCAGTTTCTTTATTATACTTATTACTAGACGTTATATAATTAGTTCTATCTAATTCTAACCTTTAATAATAGCTTTAATCTGTGCTTTGTTCTACTTTGCGTAATCTTACAGTTCCTTGTTCTATGTTTCTAAAGCATTAATTACTATTTTTATATCTTCTTTATCTAAGATTAGATTATTAATTTAGTCCTTAATTGTTTCCTATGTAGTGCTATTAGACTTATAACTGCTCTTAGGGGCTTTACTTGTTTTAGTTAAACTTTCTACTATTATATTAGCTAGACTATACGCTACTTACGCTTTACTTCTCGTAATAACTAAATTAGCAAGGTGTAATAGAGTATTACTAGGGTCGACTTCCTAGTACCTAAAGAGTATTAGTAGATTAGGAGTTAATAGTAAAAGCTTAGGTTATAATCTACAATAACTTATAAACAATAGAGAGTGTTTCGCAACTACCTTGTATTAGCGTTCTATAGTCAAAGGATTAAATTGCTAATACTATCCTAACGATGTACATCCTACTAACTATATACCTATGTCTCTTAGCTAGCTTCGTGCTTCGTGTTTACTAAGATCGCGAATCACGAATTTATTACGTGCTTAGCTTTGTACTTCGTGTTTGCTAAGATCGCAAATTGCGAATTTATTACGTGCTTAGCTTCGTACTTTGTATTTGCTAAGATCGCGAATCGCAAATTTATTACGTGTCCCTATTATAGTTAGCTTCCTAATCTAATTCGTTCTCCCATAGATTATATGCGTTATCGTTATCTAGAGTAGGGCTAATTAGCTTAAATTAGTTTTCTCTTGTTACAGCCGTAACAAAGTAGAGTAAACCTAGTAATACAAATTATTATATATAAATAATAATTAGGCACTAATTATTATAGAACTAGTATTAATATAAGAACTCTAATACTAACTATACTTATATAACCTAAACTATCTACTACTATTATAGATAGGATATTACTATAATAACTACTTTACCTACTATTCTAATAAGATAGGATCTAGATATTTCTCTTATAAGAGATCTAGATATAAATAAAACTAAGAGGAGTATATAAAGATAATATATAAATAATACTTATAAGATAAGTAAAAAGCTAAGTACTTTATAAGTATAATAGAGAAAGAAGTAAATATAAGTAAGATACTTATAAACAACTAATATATTAATATAATCTAGTAAACCTATACGCTAAAAAAGTATAAATAATATAAAGAGATTAAGATACTCTAAAGATTCTATTAAAAGATAAATAAAGATTATAAGATAAAGTCTTTTTTAAGTAAATAGCTAATACTAGATATATATCTAGAAGCTATAACGCTATTAATACTAAAAGACTTATTAAACTCTTAGTAAAGATAAAGAGAGAAAGAATAAAAGTATTAGTAGATTTAGAGTTATTTATAAACCTAATTATACTTAAAGTAGTAAAATAAGTAAGACTCTAACTATAAGTAAAGAAGATACTATATCTAATCTATATTACAAATAGATAACTAATACTAGGAAACCTAATAGTTAGTAATAAAGTAACTATAGAGATTATTATTTAAGGATATAGTATAAGGATTACTCTAGACGTATTAGTTTTAGCTAATAAAGATATTATACTAGGACTCTTATAGCTATAAGAGTTTAATCCTAGAGTTAATTAGAAAAACTAGAACCTCTTATTTAATAACTATAAAGACGTACGTAGATCTAAGCCTATATATTAGTAGTATTTAATAGTAGATAAGAAAGTACTATATAAAATAGTAGCTTTAATAGTAACTTATTAAGAGAGAATAAGTAACTCTATAAGTACTAGTAAGGCGCTAAGCTAAGAAGTAAGAGTAGAAGAGTAACGTATAACTTCTAAAATCCTAGAATAATATAAGAAGTTTAGCTACTTATTTATAGAAGAGATAGATATACTAGTATTACCTAAGTACTAACCTTAGGACTATATAATTAAGTTATAAGATAGAAAAGAGCTACCTTTTAGGCCTATTTACTAATTAATAGAGAGTAAATTAGTAATACTCTAAGAAAGACTAAATAGAGACTTAAAGAAAAGATATATATAAGAATCCTTATTATTAGTAGGATTTCTAATCTTCTTTATACTTAAGAAGAAAAAACTACTAAGAATATACGTAAACTACTAAAAATTAAACAATATTATAGTAAAAGACTAATACCTACTACTAAATATAGATAAGCTCTAAAATAACCTAAGTAGAGTAAAGATTTTTATAAAGCTAGACCTAAAAGATAGATACTACCTAATATAAATTAAGGTAAGTAAAGAGTAGAAGATAACGTTCTAAATACGCTATAGATATTATAAGTATATAGTAATACCCTTTAGTCTAATAAATATACTAGTAATATTCTAAAAACAAATTAATAATATATTATAAGAATACTTAGATAAGTTTATTATAGCCTACCTAGATAATATACTAATATAATCTAAAGAAGAAAGTAAGCACGTAGAGTAAGTAATAATAGTACTATAGTACTTAGACTAATATAACTTATAACTAAAGCTAGAGAAATATAAATAGTATAAGATAAAAGTAGAGTTTCTAGGATATATAATAAGTATTAACAAAGTTAAGATAAGCTAAAAAAAGATTAAAGTAGTAAAAGAATAAAAGAACTTAAGATAGTTAAAGATATATAATTATTCTTAAGATTTATTAACTTTAACTAATACTTTATAGAAGAATTTTCTAAGAAAGTACTACTACTTATAAAGCTTATAAAGAAAGATATAATATAAGAATAAAGAGTAGAGTAGAAATAAGTATATAAAGAACTTAAGTAAGCCTATATTATACTACTAGTTCTAAAGTAATTTTATAGTAATAAGACTCTAGTTATTAAGACTAATATATCTAATTTAGCTTATAGAGTAATAGCGCTATAAGAGTATAAAGAGAAGTAGTATCTAATTATATACTATTTAGGGAAGTTTATAGAATAAAAAGAAAGATATAATATATATAATAAAGAGCTACTTATAATAGTTAATATACTTAAATATTAGAGAGTATATACTAAAAGTATATTACGAGATATAAGCTTAGGAATAAGTAGGAGATAATTATTAATTAAAGAGCTATCTAAGCTAAGCTACTTATATATAGTAGAGTAGCTTAAATAGCTTATATAGCTCGCTTACTACTATAGGCTTACCTAAATTATATAGAGTAAAGCTCTAACTTATAATATACCTTCTAGGTAAGCTACGTAGTAGAGCTATTTAATAAGTTTTATAGTAGTTATCTAAACTTAGTTAAAAATACCTTTACCTACGATTCTATTTATTTTAAGCTTATACGTAGGTACTAAGCGCTTATACGCTGCGCGTAGTATATTTAGAGTTTTTATAGCCTCGTAAACTCTTTAGTAACTATTATTATAGCTATTATAAGTTACTATTTTTAAAGCTTTTAAAGCTTACTTTTTATATTAGTAATTATTATACTAACTTGTTCTTGTAGAGTAAAGCTAAGAAAGCTACTTATACTTATATATCTTACTCTTACACTACCTCTAAAGCTACTACTACTACTACTACTACTACTACTACTACTACTACTACTACTACTACTACTACTACTACTACTA
>JALNQF010000523.1:0-25145 GCA_028456385.1 Ophiosphaerella korrae | reverse complement strand
TAATAGGCTTACTATAGTCTATAGAGACTAATACTAGTATACTAGTTAGTTAGGTTTTTAATTTATCTATAGTAAGAAAAGCTTCTTAACTCTATTTAAATTCTTTATTCTTCTTTAGTAGCTTAAATAGTAGTATTACTATCTTAGTAAAACCTTTAATCTAGATTCTATAGTATACGTAAAAGCTAATAAATATTTAGACTTTTTTTAGAGATCTATAGGCTAGCTATTTAATTATCTTTTAGACTTTTTTATTAGCTAAGTACTAGCCTTTTTTATCTACTATATACTCTATAATCTCTATAGAGTTATAGTACTAATCTAATTTAAAACCTAAGGTAGTAGTACTAGCCCTCTTAAAGTTATATAAAACTTTATCTATATTAATAATATATTTGCTAATAAACCTTTAGATTTTAGGATCTAGTAAGTCTAAGTTATAGTCTATTTTTAGGCCTTTTACTACAATATTATTTATATATAATATATAGCTTGTTAGAATTAATTTTTATAAGATTTTAGTTACTACTTATATAAACTTAGTAATAGAGTTTATAGTACTTATAAGTAGAGTATATTACTATACTAGTCTATAAGTTAGCGTATAAAATACTATAAGTAGTCTAAAGTCTTAATAGAGCTCTACTTAATTATATCTAGAGAAGAAGTCTATAAGAGATATAACGTAGCAACTTATAAATTCCTCTAAGAATTTATCTAGGTTTAAAAGTAAGTTAGTATCTTTAATAGTTATACTATTAGTACGCTAAGTATTATTAATAAGTTAGTATCTTTAGTCTTTTTTTTTTACTAAAAACTAAAGGTTACTATATAGGCTTTTACTTAATTTAAAGACTTTTTAGTCTAACTATTTTTAAATTATCTTATTAACTACTTCTCTTAGTTTATAAAGTATAGAGAAGCTATCTTCTTTTTAGGCTTTATAAAGTACTATATTAATTTAAACTAGTAAAATAATATTAGAGTAGATATAGCTTAATTCTATAAAGTTAAAGCTTAATATAGCTTCTTAATATAAAAAAACTTTAATTAGTATTTTTTTTCTCTTAGCTATAGCTAGTTAGTAATCTTTATTTTTACTAGCTATTCTTCTATAACCTAAGTACTTATAAAAAAAAGAGTAGTCTTATTAGTAATATATTATTAGAATTGTCTCTAGCTTTAGTTATTATTTACTAGCTACTTAAGTTCTACTCTTACTTTTTAGTCTAATTAACTCTCTACTTAGTAAGGCTATACTAAGGAGTTATAGACTAGCTATACTTTTTTACCTTTTAACTTATATATAGTATTTAGCTTAAATTATAGTTTTACTTTTAATAAGCCTTTAAGTATCTATTTTTTTCTTTTTACTTATTTCTATATCTCTATAAAGTCTTCTAGGATTTCTAAAATACTTTTATCTAGAGAAATACTAGCTTATTTTATTATTATTAGATCTACTTATAGATTATTCTATAATTCCTAGTATAGATACTAGGTACTACTAATAGTTCTCTAGGCGTCTCTTTCTTATTTCTTTATTTTCTACGTATCTATTTATAGAACTCTACTCCTAGTAGTAAGGTTCTTTACTAGTTTTTCTATTATTATTATATTTATCTATTTTATATATTTTATTCTATTAAATATTACTATAAACTTTATAGTATATTTAGCTATTATTTTCTTATTTAAAAGAGTATTAATAATCTATTATAAATAGGTTTTTAAAGATTATTAAGTAAGAGAGACTTCTTATAATAAAGAAGTTAGACTAAACTTTAATACTTTTAATAATAACTAGTATACTCTATATAATCTTTTTAAAGGACTCTTTTACTCTATTTATAGTAACTAGCTATACTCTAGCTATTTTCTTAGGTATAGAAGTTATACTTAAGCTAGTAGCTAGAGCTATTTTAAAGTAGATTATATTAAGTTCTACTCTTAAGTTAAGTAAGGCTAGTAGTCTAGTCTTATAGACCTAGATTATTACTTTTAAGTATTCTTTTCTAAGTCTTTTAATCTTACTAAGTTAGTTATATTCTAAGTACTCTTTTACTATATTTATATTAGCTATAAAACTAGTAAAGTATATAAGTATAATAGAGAGTACTTTAGTAGAAGAGCTTAAGAGTTTATATACTTTATACTTAACAATTTTTTTATTTATAGCTTCTACTATTACTTAGTTTAGAATATTAGTATTTATTATATATAGGTATAAGCTATTCTAAGAGAAAGCTACTAGTAGTCTCTTAGAGCTCTAAAGCGTCTCTCTTAAGTCTTTAGTTATACTTACTATTACTTTTATATTTATAAACTCCTTTAACTTATCTACTATAAAAGTAGGCTTTATAAGCTTCTTAAGAAAGTCTAGTATATTAGCTAAGAGTATTTATATAAGTAAAGATACTAGTACTTCTATAACTTTTTATATTACTTCTTTAGTATTTAGTTCTAAGGTATTAATTTACTTAAGCTTTTTTACGTAGTTTTTTTATTAATCTATTTTTTTAAAAGGTTATTCTAGCTTAATTTCTATTTCTATATTATTAAATTAGGTTTACTTATATTTAAAGAATTTAGCCTCTTTTTTATAATTATTTTATATAGCTAGAATAAGTACTAAAAGCTTTTAGGTCTTAAACCTTACTATAGTAATATATATAGTTTTAGTAATATTTTCTTTTACTAGATCTTCTTTTATTTTTAGTTACTATATCTAGAAATTATTATATTCTTTTACGCTTACTATTCTATCTTCTTCTAAATTATTTATTATACTTCTAAGTAAGTTTATTACTACTATTATCTAAGGCTATACTAGCTATTATATTATAGAGTTTAGTATTACTTAAAAGTCTATTTCTCTATACTTTAGGTTTTATATTCTCTACTAGATATACTAGATTATTATATTATTCTAGTTACCTCTTACTTTAATCTATTTAATAAACCCTTAGTAAGTTTACTTTATACCTTATTAGTATCTTTTAGTTTCTAAATTAAACTAAATCTATCTATTAAGTATTAAAGCTTTTCTTTCTTTATAGTTCTTAATATAGTAATTTAGGTCTCTATACTTAATATAACTATAAAAGTCTAAACTTATACTTACTATATTATTCTAATACTAAGGTCTTATATTATTCTAAAATAGTAGTAGAAAGTTCTTTTAAAATTATAGCCTTATTATAAAATATATTACTAACTATAAGTTTACTATAGCTTAAAGGATTTATAGATACTTATTTACTTTAATTTAACTTTCTATAACTAAGTATACTTTTAGTAGCTAGATAAGTTCTTAGGCTCTATCGTTTAGGTTATTTATAGCTATAAGAGTAATTACTTAGAGTTTTATTATTTTAAAGTATTCTATAAGATTATTAACTTTTAATTATATAACTTCTATTCTTAAAAGTATTTAGACTTCTTTTTATTCTTAAGTCTAGTTATAAGAGTTAAGTATAAGCTTTATATTAGAAGGCTTAAATATTCCTTTAAGTATTATATATAGCTATTTCTTATAGCTTATAAGCTTTAGTATACTTATAGTTCTTTTAAAAGCTAAGTTAAAATATTCTACTTATAGGTCTCTCTATACTAGCTAGTTAAAGTACTTCTAGATTATTTAATAGTTAAAGTCTTCTATATTTTTATTATTTAGGTTATATTTATTAAAGACTTTTTATAAGTAGTACTTATTAAGTTCTTTTACTAAGTAGTATTCTTTTATAGCTTCTATAATTGTTTTTACTCTCTAGTACTTTATAAACTAAGGACTAAAGTTATTAAAGAAGTTTTAGAGAGAGAAGTTATTTATAAGTAAGTATTACTATAGCTAGGTTTAGAGTACTTCTTCTATCTCTTTTTATTATACTTTATTAGACTCTTAGAACCTATTTCTTATTACTTCTCTAACTTTTACCTAATCTTTAGCTTTCTTTACCTTTATAAACTTAGTTATACTTTATTTAATAATATCTTTTCTTATTTTATTACTAAACGTAATAACGTTATAGATTTAGTCTTTAATAAGCTATCTATAAAAGATTACTTATTCTTTAATACTATCTAGAAACTCTATTATATTAGTACTAGTAAACTTAAACTTCTTATCTATAAATAGGTTTTATTTACTAATATATACTCTACTACTTTATTTTACTATTATTTTAATAGCTACTATAAGCTAGCTAAATATCTCTAAAGATATTTTAATTATTAGTTAGAGTATATTTAGGATAGTAAAGCTATTATCTATTATTATTATACTAATTCTTTTAAGTATATCTTATAGTCTTTTAAGTATTAGGTTTAGGAGTCCTAAGTTATATAAAGAAGTTCTTAGCTAGTAGAGAGATAGCTTTAGTATAGTCTTTTTATTAGATAATAGGTTAGATCTTATAACTTAGGATTACTTTATAATATTCTTTTTTTTACTACTCTCTTTATATATTATTTATCTATAATTATAGTATACTACTTACTACTACTAGGCTATTTTCTTTTTACTATACTACTTGTTATTTTATTCTATCCTTACTATTTTCTTACTAGTTATTTTTCTATTTTAATATTTCTATTATCTATACTTCTACTAGCTATTTATTAGGTACCTAAGGGCTTATTAGGAGCTTCTCTAATATTTCCTATTAGCTTCTTTATTTTTAGCTAGTTACGCTACCTACCTTTTATACTACTTATAGCTCTTTAGGTCTTAGGCTCTATATATTTATAGTATATTCCTATTTTTATACTTATACTTATACTATACTTATTCTTATATAAAACAAGTTAGCTTATCTTTAGTTTTATATATATACTTATTTCTATACCTATTTTTATACCTATACTTATACTTATTCTTATACTTATTTTTATACCTATCTATTCTTATACCTATTCTTATACCTATCTATTCTTATATCTATTCCTATACTTTATATAATAGTACGTAAGCTAGTACTCCTAAAGCTAAAGTTATAAGTTTAAGTTTTACGTTAGTTACTATTTATTATTAGGTTATATACTTAATATAGATCTAAGGCCTAAGAGCTTATTAGTTTTAGAGAACTTAAACTTTATTAGCCTAACTAACTCTAAATATTATTTATACTCCTATAGATTATATCTTATAACTTAAAAGCCTTTTAGCTATACTCTCTTTTTACTTCTCTTCTTTAATAGTTTACTTCTTTATAAGCTCTTAGTACTTATATTTTCTTAGTAACTACTTACTTCTTTTTTTTTACTATTCCTTTCTTTATAATACTCTACTATAATACTATTTTCTTTTTTAAGTAGATTTTTAATTCTCTATCTTAGAGCTAAAGTTATTAGTCTAGTTTCTTTATTTATTTCTAACTTATTATTCTTTATATCTTCTTACTTTTAGCGTAATAAACTTTTTCTTATTACTTAAGTTACTTATAATAAAGTTAAAATATTTTCTTATACTTATTATACTTAATTAATACTTACTTATCTTATATCCTTATAGAATAGTAAGTATTATAATAAGTATATCCTCGCTAATATTTAATATAAGTATATACTTTCTAGTATTTTTTTTATAGAATATAAGTACTCTATCTCTATATAGTTTCTTCTTACTAAGTTATATAAAAAGAGCTATTAACTAAGCTTAAGAGATACTATTATTATAGCTTACTAAAGCTAAAGCTAAATATAAGCTAACTTTTTATAAGCTAGTAAATCTCTATTCTTATATTAAGTATCTTTATAAGATAAAAGCTTATAATAATACTAAATTATCTAAATAGTCTTATACTTTAGAAGCTAAGATAGACTTTAAAGGTACTATAAAAGCTATTTTAGCTCTTATTATATTAGACGTTCCTAACGCCTCTCTATTTAGTACTAGTAGTATTAATTTTCTTAGTTTACTAAAAAGTAGTCTAGAAAGTTTTAATTTTAGAAGTCTTTTAGTTTTTTATTGTAGTTAAAGTTATCTTCTAGTTTCTATATTTTTTTTTATACTTATTTATTTTACTAAGTAGTAGTTTCTTTTATTATAAAACTAGTATACTAAGATTTTTTTAACTTTTTATTCTTTTTATTCTCTATATATATCTACTTTATATACTAGTAGTTCTATATTCTATAATACTATCTTAAGTAGTACTATATAGAAAGTTAAGTAAATTTTTATCTTACTTAGTAACTTTAGTTTAAATATAACTAGTATAACTTTCTTTTTAATTTTATATAGTCTTATTTTTACGTAGTCTAACTTTAAACTAGCTTATTTACTTTTAATATTTTTTTAACTAACTATACTTTTTCTCTCTCTTTAAATTAGAGTCTCTTTCTATACTTCTTATTATAGTACTTTACTATATAATTATATAAGAACTTAGTATCTTATATTAATTAATTATATATTTCTTTTATTCTATTTATAAAGTTTTCTTTTCTTAGAGTTTAAAACTCTATATTTCTTATTATTTAATATATATTAGGATTAAATCTATAGTTTATATAGAAAAGTAATACTTTTATTACTACGTTCTTTATACTATTATATACTAACTATACTATAGGTAGTAAATATACCTAATTATTTTAGTTATAGTTAAAGTAGTATTTTAAGTACTATTTTACTATCTAATTTATACGTTCTAACTATCTATTTATTTATAGATAATACGCTATTAATATTTAATATTATAATTCTAATTATACTATTATTATTCTCTATAGTTTTAATATAAATTATATATCTTTATCTATAATAATTTTATCTAGAATACTATACTAGATAATTATAGTTCCTAGAACCTAATATATAGTAACTTCTATTCTACTTTTTTTTTTATATAGTCTAAAGTATATATACTTTATAAGGTTATTTACTATTATTAGAATTCTATTATATTTAACTCTTAATATTAAGTCCTTTAACTTTAGTAACTTTATAATAAAGTATATTATAATAACTCTTTAAAGGTATTTTAGTACTTTAACTAATTATAGTATTCTATATAGTATATACCTATTATATTTATTTCTATATTATTTTATATAGTTTTATAATACTTCTTTTACTAGTTATTTTACTTTTAAGATATAGTAATCTTTTAAAAGTCTATTTAGTATTTTCTTAATTCTTTAGTATCTATATACTAGTAGCTTATAGAATTTTTATATAAATTCTCTTTAAATTTTACTTAGAATATATATTCTTTTATAAGCTTTTATAAATTCTTTTTAGATTTCTAGTTTTTTTATTTTTTTAGAAGCTTTCTTTATTTTATTCTAGATCTTTTTATCTATCTTACTACTTTTTCTTTTAAGTATTATAGCTATCTTAAGTTTATTTAAAACTAAGTTTTTTATTTTTATTTTTAATTAAAACTATACTAGTAGTATTTACTTCTTTTTATTAATCTAGTCTTCTACTTAAAGTATTTACTAACTAGTTGTCTTTTCCTTTTATATATATAACTTTAAATTTAAATATTAATAAGAATTCTTACTATTTTATATAGTATTATAATAAGTCTTTATTTATTATAAATCTTATAAAATTCTTATTATCTATATAAACTTTTATTTTATACTTTACTTTTTATATATATACTCTTTACTATTTAAATACTTTATAGATTACTAGTATCTCTTTATTATAGATTAAGTAGTTTAGCTCTACTAGCTTTATTTTCTTAGAAAAGTATTTAACTAAGTATTCTTATTTAGTCTTTATATCTTCTTATATTAGTACTATTCTATAGACTAAGTTAGATATATCTATTTTTATAATAGCTAGTAGTTCTAGGTTATTTATTCTAATAACTAAGTTCTCTATAAACTTCTTTTTAATATAGTTAAATACTTTATTATATTCTTTTATCTATTAAAATAGTATAGTAGAGTATTATAAAGAAAAGAATAGTAAAAAAAAGAGAGTAAGTAGTTACTAAAGAAATATAAGTACTAAGAGCTTATAAGGAGGTAAACTATTAAAGAAGAGAGGTAAGAAGAGAGTATAGCTAATAGGCCTTTAGGTTATAAGATATAATCTATAGGAGTATAAATAATATTTAGAGTTAGTTAAGCTAATAAAGTTTAAGTTTCTTAAGACTAATAAGCTCTTAGGCGCTAGATCTATATTAAGTATATAACTTTATAATAAATAGTAACTAATATAATACTTAAACCTATAACTTTAGCCTTAAGAGCGCTAGCTTATACACTATTATATAAGGTATTAGAATAGATATAAGAATAGATAAGTATAGGAATAGGTATAGAAATAAATAAGTATAGGAATAGGTATAAGAATAGGTATAAGTATAAGTATAGAAATAGGTATAGGAATAAATATATATATAAAACTAAAGATAAGCTAACTTATTTTATATAAAAATAGGTATAGTATAAGTATAAGTATAAAAACAAGAATACGCTATAAATATATAGAGCCTAAAACCTAAAGGGCTATAGGTAGTATAAAAAGTAAGTAGCGTAACTAGCTAAAAATAAAGAGGCTAATAGGAAATATTAGAGAAGCTCTTAATAAGCCTTTAGGTACCTAATAAATAGCTAGTAAAAGTATAGATAATAAGAATATTAAAATAGAAAAATAACTAGTAAGAAAATAGTAAGAATAGAATAGAATAACAAGTAGTATAGTAAGAAGAAATAGCTTAGTAGTAGTAAGTAGTATACTACAATTCTAGATAAATAATATATAAAGAAAGTAGTAAAAGAAAGAATATTATAAAGTAATCTTAAGTTATAAGATCTAACCTATTATCTAATAAAAAGACTATACTAAAGCTATCTCTTTACTAGCTAAGAACTTCTTTATATAACTTAAGACTCTTAAACCTAATACTTAAAAGACTATAAGATATACCTAAAAGAATTAGTATACTAATAATCGATAATAGCTCTACTATCCTAAATATACTCTAACTAATAATTAAAATATCTTTAGAGATATTTAGCTAGCTTATAGTAGCTATTAAAATAATAGTAGAATAGAGTAGTAGAGTATATATTAGTAAATAAAACCTATTTATAGATAAGAAGTTTAAGTTTACTAGTACTAATATAATAGAGTTTCTAGATAGTATTAAAGAATAAGTAATCTTTTATAAATAGCTTATTAGAGACTAGATCTATAATATTATTATATTTAGTAATAAAATAAGAAAAGATATTATTAAATAAAGTATAACTAAGTTTATAGAAGTAGAGAAAGCTTATTATAGTTATAATAAGAGAAAACTAATTTAAACTAATTAGCCCTACTATAGATAATAACAACGTATATAATCTATAGAGAAATAAACTAGATTAGGAGACTAACTATAATAAGGATACGTAATAAATTCGCGATTTATAATCTTAGTAAATACAAAGTATAAAGCTAAGTACGTAATAAATTTATAATTCGCGATCTTAGTAAACACAAAGTACAAAGCTAGCTAAGAAGCCTAGGTATATAGTTAGTAGGATACGTATTATTAAGATAGTATTAGTAATTTAATCCTTTAACTATAGAATACTAATACAAGATAGTTGTAAAACATCTTCTATTACTTATAGTTATTATAGATTATATTTAAGCTTTTACTATTTCTTTGTAATCTACTAACTCTTTTAAGATAAGTACCTATAGTTAATAATAGGTAGCCTATTATACTTTACTAATTTAGTTATTATAAGAAGTAAAGCGTAAGTAGCGTATAGTCTAACTAATATAATAGTAGAAAGTTTAACTAAATAAGTAGTAAAAGTACCCTTAAGTAGTTATAAGTTAGATAATACTATATAGAAAGTAGTTAGAGATTATATAAATAACTTAATCTCTAAAAAAGAGGATATAAAGATAGTAATTAAAACCTTAGAGATATAGAATAAAGAACTACAAGATTATACAAAATAAAACAAGGTATAAATTAAAGCTATTATCTAAGGATAGAACTAAATAGAACTAATTACCTAAAGGCTAGAGATAAGTATAACAAAGAAACTACTAAAGATACTTATCTTTAAGAAATTTAATAGAATAAAGGAAAAACTAAGACCTTTTATTATATTAGTATAACTCTAAATAGATATATAAGTACTATACTTTAATATAGAGGAAAAGAAAGTAATATATATTAGATTATACTTTAAAGAAGACGTAATAAGATAGTATAAGCTATACTAGACTAATTATATAATATACTCTCTAATAACTTAAAAGAATAAAACTAGAGCTATTTTTAGAAGTTATAAATACTTTATAAAGCGAATAAGAGTAGTATTTAGAGATATAGAAATTACCTAATAAGCTAAAGAGTAGCTAGAGAAGCTTACGTAGAACTAGAGTATTTCTAAGTATATATTATAGTTTAAATAACTATTATAGAATATAGAAAAAAATAAGTTAGCCTTAATATTATAATTTAAGTAAGGACTTAACTCTAAGATCTAATATAAGATAATATATATAGAGAAACTATAGATACTAGAAGCTCTAAAGTAATAAGTAATATAAATTAATAATAATCTTTAAGAATAGAAGAAAAATAAATATAGAGGTTATACCTAGAACTATAACAAGAGTGACCTTATAGTCTTTAACGCTAATAAAGATAAGAAGAAGAAAAAAAATAAAGACTTTACGTACTTTAACTATAGTAAACTAGGCTACTATATAAAGAACTATAGATCTAAGTTAAAAAAGGATATAGTATACTATAAATATAAGAAACTAAGATACTTTATAAAAGATTGTAAGAGTAAGAACTTAAAGAAAGAAACCTAGTTAAAAATAACTAAGAAGAAAAAGGAAGTACTATAAGTATAGGCTAAACCTTAAGAGAAAGTAGCTAAGAGTAAAAAAGTATAATATATAATACTCTATTAGACCTTTTGTTATAATAATAACTACTACGTATATCTTTTTAGTAAGTAAAGAGTAGTATAGTTCTTATAAAAATAGAGATATAGAGTAGCTATAATAAAAGAAAGAATAAAAGCTTTACTAAAAGAAATAGCCTAAGTAATAAACTTACTAATAGAAGATTTAGAAAAGGAAGAGCCTCTAGTACTATTAATCTAGGCTAAAGAACTAGTACTAGATAAAGAAACTACTACGACTACTTCTAAAGAACTATAAAGAAGTAAGAGATAAGTTAGTATAAAAAGTATAGAGTATACCTAGCTAATAATATATAGCTATAATAGCTAAATAATAATAGATATAGAAGAATAAAATAAAGAATAGAAGTTTATTTAGATATACTTAATAGTTATAAGTATAGAAGAAGTATATAAAGACTAGAAAGAATATAATCTTAAAAAAATAAAGTTTATACTATTTTAAGAATAGATAAAGTAATATATAGTTATAGTAAGAAGAATACTTATATAGAAAGAATAGTAGTACTTTATAAGAAAAACGTAATAGATTAATAAAGCCTATATACCTAGAGTAGTAGTAGAATACTATATCTTAATAATAGATATACCTAGTAAAAGCAAATACTAAGAAGAAAATAATAAGATAATAGATCTAAAGTATCTAGTATACTTTAAAGTATTATAGATATTATACCTAGATAAGAATTATATTATATATAGAAACTCTAAAGTAAATAATAATATATAGCTTATAAGGAGAAGAGGCTATAATTATATAAGAGTAATTCTAGTAGAAAATATCTAAGGATAAGAAATAATCCTAGAAGATAGATACGTAGTAGTAAGGCCTAGACCTAAGTTAACTAAGAAATACGTCTAAAGAAGACTATAGTATAAATATATAAATAATAAATATCTAAAATATAAAATATATAAACTTAAAATAGAGCTATAGCTTTAGAAAGATAGATAATTTAATAAATTACTAAAGTAAGAAAAGCTAGAAAGTATAAGAAGCTTATATATTACAAAAATAAGTATATACTAAAGAAAGAAAGTATAATTAATAATTAATAGTAGAGCTATAAAGAACTTTATATTAAAGAAGTTTATAGAAATATAAGGAATAAAGTATATAATAAAGAAATACCCTTAATAACTAAGTATAATTAAAGGAAAACTATTCTAAGAACCTATTAGGTTCGAAATAGTTCTCTTTATATTAAACCTAGAAAGAATAATAATTAAGAATATAGTTATAGATATAATAATAATTAATAATAAATAAGATATAATATTAGGTATACTATAGTTATAGATAACTAACCTATATATTAATTAGTAATTAGAGAAAATTAGCTATAGTAAAATAAATATATTAAAAGCTAATATAAGTACTTATAAAGGAGAATTTCCTAAAAAATATAAGAAATAGGAAAAATAGCTTATAGAGCTAAAAGACTACCTTCTAGAATATTAACTATAAAACTTAGTAATAGAACTAGAAGAAGATAAAAACGTAGGATAGAGCCTAGTCTACTAAAAAATAGAAGAAGAATCTAAAATTAAGTAAGTATTTATCTAGAACGTAATAAAAAAAAGATAAATAAGAGAATCTAAATCCTTAGTAGTATATAGACTTATATTTATAGACAAAAAAAGAATAAGTAATAAAAGACTTAACGTAGATTTTAGAAAAACTAACGTAATTATAAATAAGAACTAATACCTACTACTATAAATAGATAAAATACAAGATAAACTATAAAAAGTAAAGATCTTTATAAAATTAGATATCTAGAACGCCTACTACTAAATTAGAATTAAAAAAAGTAATAAGTAGAAAATAGTATTTAGAATATAGTATAGACTATATAAGTACTTAGTTATACTATTTAGCTTAATAAATATACTAGTAGCGTTCTAAGAAAGAATTAATATAGTACTAAGAGAGTAATTAGATATATTTATATTTATATACTTAGATAATATCTTTATATTTTTAGAAATAGAGGAAGAATATATATAATATATATACAAGATACTAGAGAAACTAGTAGAAAATAAGTTATTTTTTAAGATAAGAAAATACAAATTTTATATAAAAGAAATAGACTTCCTTAGGTTTATTATTAAACTAAGAAAAATTAAGATTAACTTAGAAAAGATTAGATTAATCTATAAATAGCTAATACTAAAGAACTTAAAAGAAGTATAATAATTTTATAGGCTAGCTAACTTTTATAGAAAGTTAATAGTAAGATATTCTAAAGATATAGAGCTAATTATAAAATTTATAAAGAAAGATACACTATTTAAATAGATAGAAGAATATAATAAAGTATTTAATATAATTAAAAAGAAGTTTATAGAAAACCTAGTTATTAGAATATATAACCTAGACCTACTAGTAATAGTAAAAATAGACGTATCTAATTTAGTTTATAGAATAGTACTAATACAAGAAGCTCTAAAGACTAAAAAAGAATACTTAGTTAAGTACTTCTCTAAGAAGATAAAAATAGTAGAACTTAACTACTTAATCTATAATAAAGAAATACTAGTAATCTATAAAGTATTTAAATAATAGAGAGTATATCTACAAAGAGCTAAATATTAGATAAAGGTTTATATAGACTATAAGAATCTTATAAGATTTATAATAAATAAAGAACTATTATAATACTATATAAGATAGTAAGAATATCTATTAATATTTAATATAGAAATTATATATATAAAAGAGAAAGATAATTAGTTTATAGACGCCTTTAGTAGAAGACTAGACTTATAAGAAAAAGTAAGTACTACTAGTATAGTTCTAGTTAAGAATAAAGAAGAATACTTAGTTTTAAATATACCTAAAATAGCTATAATACTTAAAAGAATAAGTAGTAAACTAGATAAATAGATCTAGAAAATAACGTAAGAAGTATCTAAAGAAATAAAAAAGCTAAAAATCTAAGAAGGATTTATATAAGCCTATAGAAGAATATATATTCTAAGTAAGATTTAGAGAGAATTTATATAATAATTCTATAAATTACTAGTATATAGTTACTAAAGAATAGAGGAAATATTAGATAGACTACTATAAGACTATTATATTCTAAAAGTAAGATAATTAGTAATAGATATACTATAAGACTATATAGAATATTATAAATATAAATATAGTAGATATATACTATATAAAATACTATAACTAGTAGAAGTACTAGAATAACTATAGAGAGCTATTATAATAGACTTTATTACAAAGTTACCTAAATCTAAAGACTTAATATTAAGAGTTAAATATAATAGAATCTTAATAATAGTAGATAAACTTATAAAGTATATATACTTTAGATTATATAAAGAGAAAAGTAAGATAGAAGTTACTATATACTAGGTCTTAGGAATAGTAATTAGTTAGTATAGACTACTAGATAAGATTATTATAGATAAAGATATATAATTTATATTAAAACTATAGGGAATAATAGTAGTATAATTAGGAATATAATATATAATATCTATAGTATATTAACTATAAATAGATAAATAATTAGAATAAATAAATTAGATAGTAGAATAGTACTTAAGATACTACTTTAACTACAACTAGAATAATTAGGTATAGCTACTACCTATAGTATAGCTAGTATATAATAGTATAAAGAATATAGTAATAAAAGTATTACTTTTCTTTATAAACTATAGATTTAAACCTAATATATATTAGATACTAAGAAACTAGATATCTTAGTCTCTAAGAAGAGAAAACTTTACTAATAGACTTAAAAATATATATAATTAACTAAGATAGGATGTAGAATTCCTATATAATTAAATAGCTAAGTATTATAATAAGAAGTATAAAGAAGGACTTTAATTTAGAGAAAGAGAAAAAGTATAGTTAGTATAAAAAAATATTAAAAGTAAGAGACTAAGCCTAAAACTAGACTACGTTAAAATAAGACTATATAAAATTAAGAAAAAAGTTATACTAGTTATATTTAAATTAAAGCTACTAAATAAGATAAAGATATACTTAATATTCTACGTAGCTTTACTAGAATAAGTACTATAGAATAAAAAACTACTAGTATATAAAGTAGATATATATAGAGAATAAGAAGAATAAAAAGTTAAAGAAATCTTATAGTACTAATTCTATAATAGAAAAAACTACTACTTAGTAGAATAGATAGAAGTAGATAAAAAAGGATAACTATAGAAAAAAATATAGAAACTAGAAGATAATCTTAATTACTTTAAGAAACTAAAAGAGTTCTAAAGTTAAAACCCTCTAGACTACTTTATAGTAAACTAAGAAAATTAGTACTACTAGCGCTAAATAGAGAGGTATTAGGAACGTCTAATATAATAAGAGCTAGAGTAGCCTAAACTATATCCTTAAGGTTTATCTTAGCTTCTAAAGTATAAGACTATTTAGATAATTTAGTATTATTATAAGCCTTTAATTTATAAAGATACTTAATATAAGAATAAAGATCTAC
Organism: Ophiosphaerella korrae; assembly: GCA_028456385.1. Lineage (NCBI taxonomy): Eukaryota > Fungi > Ascomycota > Dothideomycetes > Pleosporales > Phaeosphaeriaceae > Ophiosphaerella > Ophiosphaerella korrae. Next base: position 9,744 of record JALNQF010000523.1, on the reverse strand, counting down.
TAGATTATAAAGTATTAGCTTATACTTAGCTTTAGCTTTAGTAAGCTATAATAATAGTATCTCTTAAGCTTAGTTAATAGCTTACCTTATATAATTTAGTAAGAAGAGACTATATAAGAATTAAATACGTATATTTTATAAGAGAAATACTTAATAGTATATATTTATATTAAATATTAGCTAAGATATACTTATTATAGTATTTACTATCTTTTAAAGATATAAGATAAGTAAGCTTTAGTTAAGTATAATAAGCGTAAAGAAATATTTTAACTTTGTTATAAATAACGTAAGTAATAAAAAAGAGTTTATTATAATTAGAGCGTAAAGATATAGAGAATAATAAGGAACTAGAAATAAACAAAGAAACTAAACTAATAACTTTAGGCCTAGGATAGAGAAATAAGAACCTATTTAGAGAGGGGAATAGTATTATAGTTATAACAAGAGAAAACTAATTTAAACTAATTAGCCTTACTATAGATAATAATAACGTATATAATCTATAGAGAAATAAACTAGATTAGGAGACTAACTATAATAAGAAAACGTAATAAATTTATAATTTATAATCTTAGTAAATATAAAGTATAAAGCTAAGTATATAATAAATTTATAATTCGCGATCTTAGTAAATATAAAGTATAAAGCTAAGCACGTAATAAATTTGTAATTTACAATCTTAGTAAATACGAAGTATAAAGCTAGCTAAGAAGCCTAGGTATATAGTTAGTAGGATACGTATTATTAGGATAGTATTAGTAATTTAATCCTTTAACTATAGAACGCTAATATAAGATAGTTACGAAATATCTTCTATTACTTATAGTTATTGTAGATTACTTTTAAGCTTTTACTATTACTTTATAATCTACTAACTCCTTTAAGATAAGTACTTATAGTTAATAATAGGTAGCTTATTATAAAGCTAAAGATTAAGTAAAAGTTAGAGAAGTAATAAGAAATAAGTTCTAAGAGTCTAATAAGGTATAATAAGAAGAAATAGAAAAAGTACTCTAAACCTAGCTATAGTAATACTTACTTATAAATAACTTCTCTCTCTAAAACTACTTTAATAACTTTAGCCCTTAGTTTATAAAGTACTAAAAAGTAAAAATAATTATAGAAGCTATAAAAAGATACTACTTAGTAAAAAGACTTAATAAGTACTACCTATAAAAAGTCTTTAATAAATATAACTTAAATAATAAAAATATAAAAGACTTTAACTTTTAAAAAATCTAGAAGTACTTTAACTAGCTAGTATAGAGAGACTTATAAGTAGAACGTTTTAACCTAGCTTTTAAGAGAACTATAAGTATACTAAAGCTTATAAGCTATAGGAAATAGCTATATATAATACTTAAAGAAATATTTAGGCCTTTTAATATAAAGCTAATACTTAACTCTTATAACTAAACTTAAAGATAGAAGAGAGTCTAAATACTTCTAGAAATAGAAGTTATATAATTAGAAGTTAATAATCTTATAGAATACTTTAAAATAATAAAACTATAAGTAATTACTTTTATAGCTATAAATAACCTAAATACTAGAGCCTAAGAACTTATTTAGCTACTAGAAGTATACTTAGTTATAAAAAAATAAATTAAAGTAGATAAGTATCTATAAATCTCTTAGGCTATAGTAAACCTATAGTTAGTAATACTTTTTATAATAAGGCTATAATTTTAAAAGAACTTTCTACTACTATTTTAGAATAATATAAGACCTTAGTATTAGAATAATATAGTAAGTATAAGTTTAGACTTTTATAGTTATATTAAGTACAAAGACCTAAATTACTATATTTAGAACTATAAAGAAAGAAAAGCTTTAATACTTAATAGATAGATTTAGTTTAATCTAAAAACTAGAAGATACTAATAAAGTATAGAGTAAACTTACTAAGAGTTTATTAAATAGATTAGAGTAAAAGGTAACTAGAATAATATAATAATTTAGTATATCTAGTAGAGAATATAAAACCTAAAGTATAGAGAAATAGACTTTTAGGTAATACTAAACCTTATAATATAATAGCTAGTATAGCTTTAAATAATAGTAGTAATAAACTTACTTAGAGGTATAATAAATAATTTAGAAGAAGATAGAATAGTAAGCGTAGAAGAATATAATAGATTCTAGATATAGTAACTAAAAATAAAAAAAGATCTAGTAGAAGAAGATATTACTAAAACTATATATATTACTATAGTAAGGTTTAGAACCTAAGAGCTTTTAGTACTTATTCTAGCTTTACAAAATAATTATAAAAAAGAAACTAAATTCTTTAAATATAAGTAAACCTAATTTAATAATATAGAAATAAAAATAGATCTAGAATAACTTTTTAAAAAAATAGATAAATAAAAAAACTACGTAAAAAAGCTTAAGTAGATTAATACTTTAGAACTAAATACTAAAGAAGTAATATAAAAAGTTATAGAAGTACTAGTATCTCTACTTATATAAATACTCTTTACTAATATACTAGACCTTTTTAAGAAGCTTATAAAGCCTACTTTTATAGTAGATAAGTTAGAAGAGTTTATAAATATAAGAGTAATAGTAAGTATAACTAAAAACTTAAGAGAAACGCTTTAGAGCTCTAAGAAACTACTAGTAGCTCTTTCTTAGAATAGCTTATACTTATACGTAATAAATACTAATATTCTTAACTAAGTAATAGTAGAAGCTATAAATAGAAAAATTATTAGGTATAGAGCTTATAAACTCTTAAGCTCTTCTACTAAAGTACTCTCTATTATACTTATATACTTTACTAGTTTTATAGCTAATATAAATATAGTAAGAGAGTACTTAGAATATAACTAACTTAGTAGAATTAAAAGACTTAGAAAAAAATACCTAAAAGTAATAATCTAGGTTTATAAGACTAGACTACTAGCCTTACTTAACTTAAGAGTAGAACTTAATATAATCTACCTTAAAATAGCTCTAGCTACTAGCTTAAGTATAACTTCTATACCTAAAAAAATAGCTAGAGTATAGCTAGTTACTATAAATAGGGTAAAGGAGTCCTTTAAAGAGATTATATAAGGTGTACTAGTTATTATTAAAAGTATTAAAGTTTAGTTTAACTTCTTTATTATAAGAGGTCTTTCTTACTTAATAATCTTTAGGAAACTATTTATAATAAATTATTAATACTCTTTTAAATAAAAAGATAATAGCTAAATATACTATAAAGTTTAAGTAAAAAATTAAAATACTTCTATAAAGTTTATAGTAATATTTAATAGAATAAAAAGTATAAGATAGATAAATATAATAATAATAGAAAAACTAGTAAGAAACTCTATTACTAAAAGTAGAGTTCTATAAATAGATACCTAGAAAATAAAGAAATAAGAAAGAGACGCCTAGAAAACTATTAGTAGTACTTAGTATTTATACTAGGAATTATAGAATAATCTATAAGTAGATCTAATAATAATAAAATAAGCTAGTATTTTCCTAGATAAAAGTATTTTAGAAATCCTAGAAGACCTTATAAGGATATAGAAATAAGTAGAAAAAAAAAATAGATACCTAAGAGCTTATTAAAGGTAGAACTATAATTTAAGCTAAATACTATATATAAGTTAAAAGGTAAAAAAGTATAGCTAGTTTATAACTTTTTAGTATAGCTTTACTAAGTAGAGAGTTAATTAGACTAGAAAGTAAGAGTAGAACTTAAGTAGCTAGTAAATAATAACTAAAGCTAGAGATAATTCTAATAATATATTACTAATAGGACTACTTTCTTTTCTATAGGTACTTAGGTTATAGAAGAATAGCTAGTAGAAATAAAGATTACTAACTAGCTATAGCTAAGAGAAAGAAAAATACTAATTAAAGTTTTTCTATATTAAAAAGCTATATTAAGCTTTAACTTTATAGAATTAAGCTATATCTACTCTAATATTATCTTACTAGTTTAAATTAATATAGTACTTTATAAGGCCTAGAAAGAAGATAGCTTCTTTATACTTTATAAACTAAAAGAAGTAGTTAATAAAATAATTTAAGAATAGTTAGACTAAGAAGTCTTTAAATTAAGTAAAAGCCTATATAGTAACCTCTAGTTTTTAGTAAAGAAAAAGAACTAAAGATACTAACTTATTAATAATACTTAGCGCACTAATAGTATAACTATTAGAGATACTAACTTACTTCTAATCCTAGATAAATTCTTAGAGGAACTTATAAGTTACTACGTTATATCCCTAATAGACTTCTTCTCTAAATATAATTAAGTAGAGCTCTATTAAGACTTTAGACTACTTATAGTATTTTATACGCTAACTTATAGACTAGTATAGTAATATACTCTACTTATAAGTACTATAAACTCTATTACTAAGTTTATATAAGTAGTAACTAAAATCCTATAAAAATTAATTCTAACTAGCTATATATTATATATAAATAATATTATAGTAAAAGGCTTAAAAAAAGACTATAACTTAAACTTACTAGAACCTAAGATCTAAAAGTTTATTAGTAAATATATTATTAATATAGATAAAGTTTTATATAACTTTAAGAGAGCTAGTACTACTACTTTAGGTTTTAAATTAGATTAGTACTATAACTCTATAAAGATTGTAGAGTATATAGTAAATAAAGAAGACTAGTACTTAGCTAATAAAAAAGTTTAAAAGATAATTAAATAGCTAGCTTATAAATTTCTAAAAAATAGTTAAATATTTATTAGCTTTTACGTATACTATAGAATCTAGATTAAAGGTTTTACTAAGATAGTAATACTACTATTTAAGCTACTAAAGAAGAATAAAGAATTTAAATAAAGTTAAAAAGCTTTTCTTACTATAGATAAATTAAAAACCTAACTAACTAGTATACTAGTATTAGTCTCTATAGACTATAGTAAGCTTATTAAACTAATTATTATATTAGTTAATAGAAGTAAAAAGAGTTAAAGTGTAGTACTCTAGTAAGAAAACCTAAAGGGCTATTAGAACGTAGTATACTATAAATTAGGAGTATAGTTACTTTTAGAGTATAACTAGGATTCTAAGAAATATAAGTATAAAGCTATACTACTTATACTTAAAAAATTCTACTTATAAATCTATAGAGTTTATTTTATAGTAAAAATAGATACTTATATACTTATAAATTAACTTAATTAAAGTACTAGTAACTTCCTAAGAGCTCTAATTACAAGATAGCTTACTTTTCTAAATATATAAGAATTTAATATAAAGTATATTGCTAAGAAAAAGAATATAGTAGTAGATACTCTTTTAAAGTAACTAAAGCTACTAGGATAGTACTTACTAAAAGAGCTTAAAGAAGATATAAAAGAATTTATAGACTACTATTTAGGGTTTATAACTTTTATCTTACTATAAATAAGCTTTTAGGACCTAGAATTTATATACTTAAAAATAGAAATAGACCTAAGTATACTAGATACTTTAGAAACGCCTTTTTTACGTAATATTATAAAATAGCTAGTAATATTATAAACTCTAGCTAGAATAAGTAAAATAGATACCTAAAAGCTCTATAGAAATACGTAAAAGTATAAAGTTATATAAAGACTTTTATAGGCTAAAGGCTCTAAATAGTACTTACTAAAAAAAGTAGTAAATAAAAAAGAAAAGTAGCTAGAGATTCTAAAGGTACTATATAATAAAAGTAGATACTAAGGCTAAGAAAGAATATAGTAAACGATATAGACGTAATATTACTAGCTAAATATATTTAAAAATATAGAAACTTACGTAAAATCTTACTAGAAATATTAATTTTATTTACCTTAGATAGTAGAGAAAGAGCTATACCTAAATTAGGGACTTAAGGTCTTATAGAGATAGATTATACTAGATATAGTTTATATACCTAATAGTAAAAGAAGTAAGAGATATATAATTATATATTAGAACTTTATAAGCTTATACGTAGAAGCTAAAGCTCTTAGAGTTAATATATTAGAAGCTATTATAAAGTTCTTAAAATAAGATATATTTTTAAGATAAAGAGTACTATTTAAAATAATAGTAGATAGAGGACTAGAAAATAAAAGACTAGTTACTAACTTTACTTCCTTATATAGTACCTAAAAAGTTATTAGAAGTACTTATTACTTTTAAAGCTAAAGACTAATTAAAAAAAGCTATAAAGAGTTAGTAGCTACTCTCTAAAAGATTAAAAGTAATTAGGTAGATAATCTACTCTACGCGCTATAAGTAAACAAAGTTATAGTAAAACGTAGTACTAGAGAGATACTAATATACTTTATATATAGCTAGGAATAAGTTCTACTTATTAAACTCTATATCCTTATATAGTAAACCTTTTTATAGTTAGAAGTTTATAATACTACTATACTCTTAGTATTATAAGCCTAGTAGTTTAATAAATATAATAATAGACTCTAAGAAGCTATAGATTATATAATTAGGCTAAAAGAAGAAAGTAAAGAATAGTTTAATACTAAAAGGATATTATATATAAAAGATATACCTAAGGAAATATTAGTACTTATCTAAGACTTATTTAGTAACTAGAATAAATCTAGATAGTAGAAACTCTAACCTTAGTAGAAAGGCTCTTATTAAGTCGTCTAGTTATATTTCTCTAAATAGTACTAGCTTACTAACCTAGATAGTATAAAGTTTAAAAACTATACTCTAAGAGTAAAAGTAGTAGAATTCTACTAGTAAAGCTAGTAGAAACTAATAGATATTTTAGAAAATTTAGAGCTAAAAGCTAAAGATTTTATAGTTAGATAAAAAGAAAAGTAAGTTTTACTTAATACTAAAGAGTAACCTAAAAGAGTATTAAATAAACTAGTACTAATAGAGATAGTATTTAGAAGGTAAAGTAAGTAAGTACAAGAATAATATAGATAAGACTTACTATTACTAGTATAAACTTATTAGCTATAATTAGTTTAAATCCTAGTATAAAAGCTTAAATTTAATCTAGCTAACTTTAAATTATTTATATAAAAGGAACCTAATAAAGAGATTAATTTTAGCTAAAGATTAGCTAAAAATTTTAAATAGGAGAGAGAATAAGTAAGTATTATAAGTAAATAGAAGAATTAGTAATAAGAAGAAAAGAACTTAGTTAATTTTCTCTAAAAACAAATAACTAAAGAGGCCTTAGTACTTAGATACTAAGAAGAAAAAACTCTATATTACTTATTATTACTAATTACTATCTTTAGAACTAGAAGAAGAAGCTTAAGTAGTAAAAAGACTTCTAAGACTAAACCTAAGTAGCTAAAAGTAAATACTACTTAGATAATAAGTATAATAGTAATCCTAATTCTAAAGCTAAAGATCTTAAAGTAAAAAGCTAAGAAAATACTAAAGAAGTAAAAGAAGTATAGTAATAAGAGACTAAGAGCTTTTAGAAAAAAAAGTAGAAGAGCTTAAACTTATTATATTAAATTAAGAATAAACTAGAGTAAGAATACTACTACTAGAAAGTAGAGCGTAAAGAGGAGAAGTTAAAAGAGTTGCTAAATAGTAGCTAAAAGTAAGAGTAAAAGTAGTAAAAAACTTAATAAAGTATTTATAAGTATATTCTAAACTTTTATTAAGACTTAGGTAACTTATATCTAACTCTAGGTTAGTAAAGTAAGAAAAGTATAAAGGCGTACCTTATAAAGCCTAAAGAGCTAGTAGTTAATAAAGAAAATTTAGAGTAGTATAAAAGCTTAAAAGTAAGCTAGAACTACTAGAGAAAGCGCTTTAAAAGTATTTACTAATACTAGAAAGAGATAAAAAGTAAAGAGAACTAAAAAGAACTTAATAAATAAGAGCTTTATCTACTATAGAGAAAATAGTAAGTAGAAAATTATTAAACTTACTCTTAAGTATAGTATAACTTTAGAGATACTAGCTATAAGCTTACTAGTAAAAAAGATTATTAGTAAGGCTATAAGAATAGCTAAAAGTCTTAAAGTTATTATCTTTAGGCTTATCTATACTACGTACTACTAGGTAAGCCTTAAGCCTATAAAAATATACTAGCTTACTAGGTATTATAAGAAGATACTTATAAGCTACTTAATAACTTAAGAAAATATTTTAGTAAATAAGATACTAAATATTAGCTACTATAGTATTACGTATAAAGGGCGTAGTAATAAAGTAGCTAAAAGACTAAGTAGCTATAAAAATAAAAGTATTAGTATAAGTATACTCTTACTTAAAGAGCTTAGTAATATAGTAGTAACTCTTAGTAAAACTCTTAACTTAAAAAAGTACTTACTTATATTTAGCTACTAAACTACTAAAAACGTATTAGCTAAGCTTTAAAAGACTATTAAGATAAGATTAAGTAAAAAGAAAAATAAAGTTAAAGACTTACTTAACTTATAATTATAGCTCTAAATATAATAATAAATATAGAAGCTATTAAAGTAGATAATATATTTATTATTAAAGAAAATAGAGTATCTAACACTACTATAAATATAAGTAGTATAGCTATAATTACTTTCTTCTTTAGAACTATAAGCTATAGCTTTATTAGAGCCTAGTAGTAGTAGCTCTAGTAGTAAGGCTCTATAAAGGCTAATAGTCTTCTAAGTATACTAACTTATATAAACTATAGCTTTATAATAGGCTTATATCTCTTAAAAATTATTAATTAAAGAAAGATCTTATAAGCGTATAGCTTAAGTAGCTAAAAAGTCTTAAGTAAGTATTTTTTAACTTTTATAATAGTATACCTAATAGTATAGCTAGTAAAAGAGAGACTAAAAGCTATTAGAAGTATAGAAGAAGCTATTAAAGTTATAAGAATAAATATTATAGAGACTATTTTACTAGTAAGCTCTATTTTTATACTTATTATAGTAAGTATATATAAACTCTTAAATAAAAGAAAGAAGCTAGCTAAAGTTATACTCTTTAAAGATATTAAAGGCTTAGTTAAAAAGGTTATAAAGTAAGTTAAGTAAGAGAGAGTAGTTAAAGAAATAAGTAATAACTAAGAGAAAAGTATAGTTAGTAAGACTTAAAAGCTTATAAGTAAAAAGAATAGATACTTACTTTTATACTAGAAATAATATATTATAGAAATAGAGTAGGAATCTTTACTCTTAGTTTAATAGTAACTTAAAAGTAGTCTACTTAGGTTATAAAGTAGCTAAGAAGAATTATTACTACTATAGTTACTTTAGCTAAGCTAGCTAGCTATATAAAACTTAAGTTAGAAGTTAAAAGTAGCTATAATAATTAAAGTAGAAAGTAAACAAGAGAATAGAGCTAAGAAACTAGTAAAAGAGTATAGAGTAGCTAAGATAAGCTTAAAGAAAAGAAGAAGAAAATAGAATAAAAAATAAAGAGATAAAGTTTAAGTACGCCTCTAGAGAGTATTTATAACTTTACTAAAAATTATAAGAGTAAATAACTATAAGAGCTTAACTACTAGTAAAGATATTTAAATATAGAGCCTAAAGGCCTTATACTAGCTTAACTAATAAATATATATATATAAGAAAAGAGCTAGCTATTAAAAATTAATAAGTAAGAAAAGAATTTAGTAAGTAAAAATATATTAAGTAAAAGAACTATTATAGAAAGGTAAAAACTACTATAGCTTATAAAACGTATATAAAAAAAAATAGTAAAAAGATAAGTAGCTACTACTACAAGCTATATAATACGTTTATATAAAAATTTTATTAAATAACTTAGAAACTATATAAATACTCTATAAATAACCTCTTAGATATTAGATCTAGAG
>JALNQF010000522.1:0-25149 GCA_028456385.1 Ophiosphaerella korrae | reverse complement strand
CTATTTTTTTCTTCTTTCTTTTACTAAAAACTTAGTTAAGAAACCTTAGCTTAAAATTAGGTTACGTAATATAGTCTAACTATATTAGGGATATTTTAAATATAAAGGGCTTTTATACGTAATTTAAAAAGTTCTATTAAGTTAAATTTTGTATTAAAAAAAGTTCTCTAAATACTTTAAGTCTTAGCTCGATTTTAATTAGTAATCAAAAATCGTAGTAAGCTATATTGATGTGCTAGATATTCTCTTTAAAATTCTTTTTTAGTTATATTTTTAACTAATATATTCGTAGAGTTATTTTACGTTAAAAACTATAACTTTTTTTTAGGCTTTTTTTTCGTGTCACCCTACTATAGTTAGTATATAATAGCGTAAAGAATATAGTAATAAAAGTATTACCTTTCTTTATAAACTATAGATTTAACTCTAATACTTACTAAATACTAAGAAATATAGAATCTTAGTCTCTAAGAAGAAAAAACTTTACTAATAGACTTAAGGATATATATAACTAACTTAGATAGAATATAGAGTTCCTATATAATTAAATAGTAAAATACTATAATAAGAAATATATAAAGAGACTCTAGTTTAAAAAAAGAGAAAAAGTATAGTTACTATAAAGAAATATTAAAAGTAAATAATTAAGTTTAAAACTAGATTATATTAAGATAAAACTATATAAAGTAGAGAAAAAAGTTATACTAGTTATATTTAAACTAAAAATACTAAATAAGATAAGGATATACTTAATATTCTACGTAGTATTACTAGAAAAAGTACTATAAGAAGTAGAACTACTAGTATATAAAGTAGACACGTATAGAAAATAAGAAGAATAAGAAGTTAAAAAGATCTTATAGTACTAGTTCTATAATAAAAGAAACTACTATTTAGTAGAATAAATAGGTATAGATAAAAAAGGATAACTATAGAAAGAAATATAAGAACTAGAAAATAACCTTAATTACTTTAAGAAACTAGAGAAGTACTAAAATTAAAATTATCTAAACTATTTAGTATTAAATAGAGAAGACCTACGTTATTAGTAATAGATAGAGAGGCGCTAGACGTACCTAATATAATAGGAACCTAAGCAGCCTATATTATAGACTTAAAGTCTAACTTAGACTCTAAGAGAGTAGCTTATATAATAAACTTCTTGTTATTTAAGGCTTTTATTTTATAAAAATAAATAAGATAAGTATAGTTCTTTACCTATATACTTAGAATATAGTTATATTTTTTTTTAGCTTCTATAATCTATAATAATAGTTTATCTTAAGCGTAGTTAATAGCTTTCTCTATTATACCTAAGTACTAACGCGTAAATAAGCTTAATAAACTTATACTCTACTAGAAAGATACTAGATAAATTATAAGATAAATAAGTATTAGTATAAATATACGCCTTATAAGCCTTACTATATTTTAAAGAATAATAAACTAATAGAATATTAGAAGACTTATAATAAGAATAAGGAAATATTTTAATACTATAATATAGTACGTAGTCTACTAATTAAAGATAATAAAGAGAAGATTTAGTAGGTATAAAGATAAAGAATAAAGAACTTAATATTAATAAAGAAACTAGGTTAATAACCTTAGCTCTAATAAAGAGAAATAAGAGCTTATTTAAAGAGGAGAATAGTATTATAAGTGTAATAAGAGAAATTAAAATAGAGCTAATTAATTTTAACTTAGACACTAACAAAGTATAAGAAGAGTAGAGTAATAATCTTAATTAGGAAACTACTTATAATTAGGTACGTAGTAGTAATCTATAATAACGTATAATAGATTAAGGTAATCTATAATTATATATAATAGATTAAGAGTAATCTATAATATTATATAAATAGATTAGTATAAGTTTATAGTTAACTATAATACGTATTATTAGGATAGTATTAGTAATCTAATTTCTAACCTAGAACGCTAATACTTAATATTATATATACAAATTAACTATTATTTATAGTTATTACTTAATTATAATACAAGCTTTTATTATTAACTCTTAATCTACTAATACTTAAGAAAAGTTACTTGTAGTTAATAATAAGAGACCTTATAATATAAATAATAAAGTTAAACTTTATAAGGCTTAAGTAAGCCTAAACCTACTTATAGTTTAATACTTTAGTTTCTATAAACTATTTTAGGTTATAGTAGTTTATAAAGATTTTAAATAGAACTCTATTAAAGTAGTAATACTAGTACTTTAAGCTTTTAGTTATTATAAGTAATTCTTAGTTATATATATTATAATTATACTCTACTTAGATAAATTTCTTTAAGAAGAAGTTAACTAGCTTCTACTAGGCTAAGTTACTTTTAGTTAAAACTAATTAGCTTAATATACTTATAATTACTCTACTTAAAGTATTAACTTCTACTCTAGTTTCTCTTTCTTATATAAAGTACGTAAAGATAAGTACTTTAAAGAAAGTGTTTTTTTGTTTTTAAAAGGCTTAGTATAATTCTTTTCTAATTTTAATTCTTTAGCTTTTTTCTTTCTTTTAGGTAGGCTTACTCTAGGCTATATTTAGGCCCTTTTAAGTTAATTTTATTAGAAGTAAAGTAATATAAGAGAATCTACTTATAAATTACTTATAGTAGTTTATAAAACTAATAAATACTTTTATTTTATATACTATATATACTACTTATATTTCTTAAGCTTTATAAATAGCTTATATTAGTATAGCTTTTTTAGTACTTTTTTTACGTAGCTTATATACTTTTCTTTTATATCTAAAAATACTAGGATATTATTAAAGTAGATAATATATATAATATTAATAAGACCTACTAATACCTAGTTTATATAAGACTAGAATAAGGCTAAAGTATTTATAAAGCTAAAAAGTATTACTATATACTTAAAGTAGCTATATCTAGTTCTAAAAGTAGTTTTCTATTTATTACGTTTTATAATTCTAATATAGTAGTACGTATCTCTAATATTAAGCTTAGTATAGTACTTTACTTAAGCTAACTACGCTAGTAACTTTATTATTAGAAGTAATAGATACTAGTTTTTAAAAGTTATTTTATTAAGACCTTTATAGTCTCTATATATAACTTTAAGCTACTATCTTTTTTCTTTATAAAAAGTATTAGTACTTCTACTAGGAATTTTAAGTATTTAATCTACTTTTAACTTATAAAGTTAGCTAAGTACTTCTTTAGTACTTATAACTTAGTTACTAAAAGATTATATAGTAGCTAGTAAAGTAGTTATATATCTTATACTAAATTTATAATTAAATTTTAAAGTCTATACTTTATAAGAGTTATAAAGTTCTCTTTAGAAGCTTTATCTATATACTTAGTATATTATAGAGGTAATAAGCTTCTCTTAGAGCTAATTAGGCTACTTTAGCTTATATAGCTTACTAAATATACGTATATATTACTCTATAGACTATATATTATTTAGTTAAACTTTTTAGTATCTTTTATACTTTAGAAAAGTACTCTCTTAGTACTATAAGTTATTTTAAGTTAATACTTATTAATCTAAGGTAAACTAAAGTATATATTATACTCCTTAGTATCTATTACTATAAATATTACTTAGTATATCTATATACGCCTATATACCTCTATAAAAGTAATATCTACTATTATTATACTATATACGTTTAACTCTTCTCTATTTACGCCCTCTACTATTATATTAAGTAGAAAAGTAATAAAAAAGCTCTATTCTTTTACTACTATAGCTAATAAGAAGATTAGTTATAACTCTTTATTTATTATAGCCTTAAGCTATAGTACTATACTTAATACTACTTTTATTATTAAGAAATATTTTAGCTTTATATAGGTAGCGTTATAGAAAGAACCTAAGTCTCTTTTTTTTTTAATAAAGCTATATAGGCTATAAAGTAAAAGATTAGTCTTTAGAGCTCTTTTCTATTTCTAGCTTAAGTAAAGCTATACTTAATATTTATTTTTTAAGCTTTATATAATTAATAATCTTATATATAAAGTCTTTATAGTTAAAATATTTAAAATATAAGTAATTAGTTTTATCTCTACGCCTCTAAGGCTTAGCTAAGTTATTTTATACTAGTTTATCTTACTATACTTTTTTTTAGAGTTTTCTTATCTCTTTCTAACTCTAACTAGTTTATTTAGTAGTTCTTCTTCTTCTCTTTAGCTTCTTTAGTTTATAATAGTTATATTTACTTTTTTATATATAGCTAGTACTAGTATATAATATTAGCTTACTCTTCTACTTAAGTAAGTATTATTAGCCTTTTTAGTAGAAAAAGTACTAATTAATCTTATACTACGTATAATAGTACCTTTCTATACTCTAATACTTATAGCTTTAATATTTAGCTTAGTAGCTCTTCTTAAAGTAAGTATATATACTCTAGTAAGTCTATTAGAAATTATTTATATTACTACTTATAGTTCTTTAAAACGTAGTAGGCTTATATTTTATTTTTAATAAGTATTCTAAGTATATTTAGTATTACTACCTTTAAATTAGCTTAATTTAGTACTTATATAGAAGTAAAACTCTACTTACCTTTATAGTAAGCTTTCTAAGTTAATTTTAGTAGTTTAGAAAGGTATCTAATACTAAATTCTACTTTTTAGACTTTTATAGTAAAGTATTAAAGTAACTAGAAAAAATAACTTTTATAGTTTTTTTCTTAGTAGTTATATTTTACTTTATTTTTCTTTATAAATATTTATAAAAGTTCTAGTTATAGTAGATTTATAGCTAAGGGTTAAGTTTAACTAAGTAAGCTAGTAGTAAAAGTATCTATTTTAACTACTAATTACTCTCTTACTTTATATTAAGTATAAAGCTCTCTTAGTATTTATACTTCTTTAAAGTTATAGGCCTCTTAGTACTATATATAGAGTTCTTCTAACTCTATAGTAATATTACTTAAATTTAAGCTAGATTAGCTCTATTTACTTTATAGTATATTAGTAATATAACTTCTTTTATTTCTTTATATATACTATACTAAAGATAGCTTATTACTTTATATTATCTTTATAGTAAGTAGTATTATAGCTATTAGCTTTTCTAGTAAAGTAAACTAGCTATAGTATAGTAGTAAGCTCTTTATTATAATAGCGTTTACTAATATAATATATATAAAGCGATTATAATATTAAACTAAGTTACTAGTAAATTAAAGGCGTTATAGTAAGAGTATAAAAAGTTAAGTTATAGTAAAAGGTATAGTAATAAGTAGAGTAATTACTATCTACTTAGTAATTCCTTTAAAATACTTATATACTCTTCTCCTAAGGCTAACTACTTTAAGCTAACTTAAGATAAAGTAGTTCCTAATAATTTTAATCTTAAATAAAAAAAGATATAACTTAACTATAAGTTATAAATATAGTATTAGAGATATACTTCTATTACTTAAGTATAGTTATATATAATTAAAGAATTTATAAAGAACTTTAGAAAACTATAAGTAAAACTATACTTACTAAAAGTACTTAGAACTAATATAATTAACTTAGAGTATAATATATATATTTATACTATACTTTTAGTGTATAAGTTATATATTCTAGATACTATATTAAAATACTATATTAATACTACTTTACTTAAAGAATTCTAACTATATAATTATACTAATAAAAAGAAAAGAACTCTTCTAAAAACTACTTTATAATCTCTTTATATATATATAAAGAATATACTCTATAAAAGCTAGATATATTATAGTAATAGTTTAGTAAAAGTACTTATTTTATTTATTCTAAAGAAAGATAGAGCCTTATACTTTTAAATTAACTACTATAGCTTAAACTTAGTTATAGTAAAAAATTAGTACGTACTCTTACTAATTAAAGAAATTCTAGACTACTTATTAGGTATATAATATATACTACTTTAGATTTTAAAGATACTTACTATAAAATTATAATTAAATAAAGAAATAAGTAAAAAACTACTTTTTATACTTACTATAAGTATTTTAAATACTTAGTAATACTTTTTAAAGTAACTAATACTTTTACTAGCTTTTAGGTATATATTAATAAAGCGCTTAGTAAACTCCTAGATTATATCTATATAGTATACTATCTACTCTATACTAGTAGTACTAAGAAAAGTAATACTCTTTATAAACTTAAAGAAGTATAACGTACTTTATAAGTAAGTTACTTATATAAGTAAGTTACTTAATTTTACTAAGCTTTTACTAAAACTACTATATTATAGTATAAAATAGCTTACTATAACCTAGTATACTATAATATAATATAAGATATTATTTAGAGTCTACTTCTACTATATTCTTATATATTTATATATTATACCTAGTCTCTTTATATACTATATACTATTATTAAGATAGTTTACTTACTTTAGTGTGTACTTAATTCTTTAACTTCTTCTTATTACTACGCGTACTAAAGTCTTTAAAAGTAGCTAAGTATACTCTACTTTTAACTATTAAAGTTTTTTTTACTTAAACCTACTTTCTTTTATATAATTTTTATTACGTTATAGCTTTATTTACTACTTAAAGCTTAGTATTTTCTTTTTATACTAATACTAGCTTATATACTATTACTACTACGCCTTTAGTAAAGTATTTAAAGTACTTAGCTAGACTTATTAGTAAGCTATCTATATACTTCTAAATCTTTACTTTTATAAGTATTAATTATAACCCTAATTATAGAGTATTACTTAGTATTTATAACTACTAGGTCTTATTATTAAGTAAGAGTAGTAAAGGAGTACGTAGCTTAATATTAAGAGTTTATATAACTTATTCTAAGTTAAATAGAGCTAATCTAGCGCCTTAAAACTTTCTTTAGATATTCTTAGGAGTAATTACTATATTATAGGCGTACTTAAAGTATAGTAAAAACTTTTATTTTATAATATAACTAATCTAGTAGTATATAAGTACTTTTACTTAGTACTTATATCTTTTCTTTAAAGATATAAAATAGCTTATATTAAGTAGCTATAAGAGGTATAATATATATATAAGTATATAAAAAGTAATAATCTTATTACTTTTATAGTAGTTCTTAAATTTAAGTAAGTTATAGCTCTTATAGTTATTAATAATAAGTAAATATACTATTCTAATAGTACGCGTCTTTATATACGTATTAAAGTACTTTAACTATATAAAACTAAGTATATTAGTTATTTAGCTATTTTTAGAAACCTTAATAACTTAGTTTTAGAGTATTTTACTATCTTTATACTAGTTTAATAAGTAGTAGTATACTTTAAAGATAATAAAAGATAGAATAGCCTACTTAGTTATATTAATTCTTATAATAGCTATTACTTACTTTTTATTATTTAGCTAGATTACTTTTAGCTATAAATATCTCTTTAAGGCTATAATAACTTTATTTACTATAATCTAGCCTATTATAAAGCCTATCTTGTTAAAGTTATATAAGTTATTATTTAAGATACTATACTTAGCTTTAGTATTAGCTACTAGCTTAAACTACTTTTATATAAGGTTAGGATTTTTATAAAAAGCTTTTTTATAGTTATACTTATAATTAAACTTTATTTTAAGCTTAGGGTAGCGCTTAATAAACGTACTAGACTAGTTTATACTAACTTAAGCTAGATTATACTTAACGCGTAAAGAATTAGCTATATTAGCTACGTATATAAGCTAGGAAGAGAATCTATACTTAATAAAGTTAAAGATATACTTAATAATTATACTCTCTTTAAGCTTAATTAGATTACTTAAGTTAGGTATAGTATCTACGCGTAAAAGTTATCTAGCGTGTTAATTACCTAGTGTCTTATAAGAGACGTTATAGATAGATATAGTATATTATAGTAAGAAATTTACGTTTTATTTAATAGCTTAAAGGATAAGCTATACTTAATATTTATTTAAAGGTTCTATATATTATTATTATTATAATATTAGAGAGTAGTAGGTATTTTAGTAAAAGCTTAGTAAAAGTAAGTAACTTACTTATAGAGTATATTACCTTTATATCTAATAAAGTATATTAAAACTATTACGTAATAGCTAGAGCCTATAAGTATTAAAGTACTATAGTTATTCTTATATTATATAAACTTTTACTAAAGATATATTAAAAAGTATACTTATAAAATAGCTACTTTTATAAACTTATTAAAAAAAAAGTAAGAATTCTATTAGCTTAGTATAGTATAAAAAGCTTTTAAATAACTTAAAGTATACTTTATAAGTATACTTATTTTATACTACTATAACTTAGTACTACTTATTTACTTAGAAATAAATATATTAACCTTTATAATCTCTAAGATCTTATCTTAGCTCTACTTAGATAAAAAATAGTATCTTATTACTTATACTTCTAAAAAACTATAAGAAGTAGAATTAAATAATAAAATATATAATACTAAACTTTTTACTATTATTTATAGTTTTAAATAGTAGAAATATTACTTTAAAAGTATATAGTAAATAATTTAATTACTTATAGATTATAATAACTTATACTTAATATATACTATATATAAGTTAAACTTATACTAAGTATACTAAGCTATATACTTAAGAACTTATAATTTTAAAGTAAAATACTAAGCTAGTAAACTAAATTCTATTAATAGCTTTTTAAAAAGATATAACTATAAGTAAATAAACTTATTACTAGTATACTTATTACTTACTTTTTTAAAAAAATATAACTAGTAAAGTAAAATAATTTATAACTAAGCTAATCTTAAAAAGTATATATAAAATATATAGAGCTAGAAACTATAGTACTAAAAAACTTTTACTATAAGTACTATAGAATATATTCTATATATACTATACTTAATAGCTAAAAAGTTAGTTAGTAGTAAACTTATATTAGTAAAGTTTAAAGCTTTTCTAATAACTTTATATAAACTATAGTAAAGAAATACCTTTATATAAATATAAGTAAAAAGCTTAATAAAAGTTAAAAGTACTTAATATAGTAGTAAAGTATAAGTATAGTACTTAGATAATAAAAAAGTTTTAAGATATAAAAGTAAAGTATATATTCTCGAAGAACTTATAATTAAGTAAGAAATTTTACTCTAGTATTATAACTTATATATAGTAAGCTACTTTAGTATATATAAAATACTTAAGCTAATTATAAAATACTATTAATAGCTATTAATAAAGTAAAATAATTTAAAATATATAAAGACTTATATAATATACTAATAAAGTAAAGTACTAAAGTAAAAATAATATAAAGAATTATTTCTTTTACTAATCTTATATAATATTATTAAAGAAGTTTCTTTATACTTTATTATAAGCTTTTTACTTTTAAAAGAAAGCTTAGAGTATATATATAATATATTACTAGTAATAGTAAACTATTTATCTAAAGTAGCTATTAATATCTTAGTACTTAAAAAGTAAGATATATAATAGTTTAGAGAAGTAAACTTTAATAATATTATCTTAAACTGTAAAATAGAAAAAAGTATTATATTAAACTAAAAGTTAATATTTACTTTTAAATTTTAAATAAAAATATATTACTAACTATAAGTAAAGTATAAGCTAAGTATTACTTTTTACTTATAAACTAATAAGTAAACTAAATAATAAAATAAAACTCTAGAATAGTAGTTAATAATCTTTATAATAGTAAATTAAAATAATTAAATTTATATACTAAAAATAGTCTAATTTATATATAATAACTTAATTTATAAAAAAATAAAGATAATACCTTTTTATACTATACTAAGTAAATACCTAATTTTTATATACTTATTTAAAAATAGTAAGCTAAAAGAAAAAGTACTAAATACTATTTAAAAAGTTATATATATATATAGTATATAAGTAATACTTATAAAGTTTTTATAAAAAGTATAAGTATATTAAGTATAGTACTATAATAATATATATAAACTAGAAGTTTTTAGAAAAATAAAGCTAGTCTTACTATATATAAAAAACTTAATCTTTACTTACTAACTATATAAGAAGCTATTAAATAAGTTTATTAGACTCTTTTAAGTATAAGATATAATAAGAACGTAAGTATACTACTTACTACTACTACTTTACTATTATATTTATAATATATTTTATATTTTTCTCTTTAAAAAATAGAAATCTTAATTAAGTATAAAAGATAATACCTAGCTACTTAAAGTAATAGAAAAAAAAAGTTAAAATATTAAAAGAATTTTTAAGAATTATAAAAAAAATAACTAGAGTATTTTCTTAAATAAAAAAAATATAATAAATTCTAGAATATATATAAACTTTTACTAAAGATTTTAAAAATATAAATAAATTACTTAAAATTTTTAATTTAGCTTAAAGTACTTTATAATTAAAATATATATAGAAAATATAATTTAT
Organism: Ophiosphaerella korrae; assembly: GCA_028456385.1. Lineage (NCBI taxonomy): Eukaryota > Fungi > Ascomycota > Dothideomycetes > Pleosporales > Phaeosphaeriaceae > Ophiosphaerella > Ophiosphaerella korrae. The sequence continues at coordinate 14,782 of JALNQF010000522.1, read as the reverse complement.
ATACTTAAAACGTACTTATAAAGTAAAGAGTATAATTTAACTTTTAGCTCTATAGCTAAGTATTTATATATATAAAAAATAAATAATTATACTATAAACTATTTTTTTTCTACTTCTTAGATAAGCTTAAACTACTTTTTACTTATATTCTACTTTTTAAAAGTAAAATATCTTAACTTTTTACTTTATTTTTTTCTTCTTTTTTATATTTTTTTCTTTTTTTTTTCTACTTTTTCTTTTTCTACTAATTTTTTTTTCTTTATTACTATTCTTATTATTATTATTATTATTATTAGCTTATTTCATAAAAGAGTTACTATAGTAAGCTTAAAAAAAGTTAGTATATACTATATAAGTATAGTATAGATAAATATATAATAAAGTAAAAATAACTTAAAATCTCTATTAATACTTTAACTAAACTCTTTTACTAAGCTATAAAGCTATACTACTTAGTTAAAATAAGCTCTAATAATTAAAGTATAGTTATAAGTATTTAAGTAAGTACTTTAAAAAAGTACTACTATAAGTAGTAATATACTTATAGTTTAATAGCTCTAAGTTAAAAGTATACTAAGTATAAGTTAGCTTAATACTAGTATAATATACTTTTAAGTTTATTTTAGAAGTACTAATATTAGATATAGTAGTATTATACGTATTATAAAGCTTATAAAAATAATTAATATACTTATTAAGTATAACAAGTACTTATTTATATTAGTTAAAGTATATATAAAGAGTATATATTATAGTTACTAAAGTATAGCTACTATAATTACTAAAAAAAAAATACTAGTAATAATATTCTTCTAGCTTATTATATACTTCTTTTTAGTTAATAATACTTTAAGTATAGTTTAAGTAAGTAGTATATAAAGTATTATAGTTAGTATAATTAGTATCTATACTTTACTTAAAATACTAAGCTTAATAGATATTACTTTTCTTTAAAAACTTTAAGTAAAGATAATAAACTATAGTTAATAAAAAGATAAGTAAAATAATTATAAAAAAATAATTTTTATATAAAGTTTACTAAAAGTAAATATAATTATATAAGTAATAATCTCTTACTTATTATTAAAATATAAATAGAATATTATATATTATTATAATAATAATAATATACCTAATATATATATATAGTATATAAAGTATATAAATACTCTTTTCTTTATTTTCTTAAAAGTTTAAGGTTTTTATTAAAGTTATACTTTAAAGAGCTAGTAAAAATACTAGCTAAAAAGAAAAGCTTAATAATAAAAGTTTATTAAATACTTAAAACTTTTATAAACTCTAGTATAAGTTAAAAGTAAAGCTAATATACTAAAGATTATAATATTATATAGTTATAATCTAAAGTAAAGCTAGTATACTATATAAGTATATAAAAAGCTTAATACTTATAAAGAAAGTAAAGTAAGTATTTTTTTATTTTAGATACTAGTAGTACTATTAAATACTAACTATTATCTCTTTACTATCTCTTATAGCTTATAGTAAGTACTATTATCTTTTAGCTACTTTCTAATATTTAGCTTTATTATTATTAAGATATTACGTAATTATTTTATATAAGTAGTATACTAGTTTAGTATTAGATACTTATAAAATATATTAGTTTTTTCTATATACTTTATAAAGTTATATAGCTAGTATTATAACTTTATATTTACTAAAATTATAAAGTTATAAAAGTATTATATATTTTTATTATAATTTATTTTTTAATTAAGCTTAGAATTTAAAAAGTTATATATATTATTATTTTCTATTATAAAGCTAATTTATTCTATTTAGTTTTTTTTTATTATAGCTATAATACTAAGTTCCTAGTAAGTTAAAAATACTATAGTAGTAGTATAAAAGTTTAGATTATAGTAAAAAGTATATTAATAAGTAAAGTAATTACTAACTACTTAGTAATTCTTTTAAATAGCTTAAATACTTTTCTTTTAAAGTTAATTACTTTAAACTAACTTTAAAAAAGTAGTTTCTTATAGTTTAAAGTTTTAAATTAGCTTTTACTAATAAAAGATTATATAAAATATAAACTAAAACTTTACTTCTAAAGTAATTTAATAAGTATAATAATAGAGTTATATTCGAGTTTTTTAAGAAAGTAGAAAAAGTATATAATTATTAGTAGTAGTAAGAGCTAGAAAAAAAATAGTAAAAACTCTAGAAAGCTAAAAGAGCTTATATATAAGAAGAGTAAATATTATTATAATACTAAGTAGTAGGTAAGCTATTATATTATACGTAATTAGGCTAGGTAATATAGCGTAGTAGAATACGTAACTATTTAGTAGTAAATACTCTAGAATAAGCGCTCTAGAGTAAATACTTTAGAGTAAGCGCTTAAGAATAAGTACTCTAAAGTAAACGCTCTAGAGTAAGTACTTAAAAATAAGCGCTCTATAGTAAGTATATAGGAATATTAATAGACTTTTATAGACTATTATATTTAATCTCTTTTTTACTTCTTATTTTAATAAAGTATTATAACTAATACTTTAATTAGATTCTTATTTACTTATTATTACTTATATACCTTATAATACTCTAAGAAGAGCTAACTATTAATTAAGTTAAATAACTATCTTATTTATTAACTTTACCTATCTTATAGAAGCTTACTTACCTTTATTACTTTTACTTAGTTCTAAAGTCTTAATATATTAAATACTTTTAAGATAAGTAATACGTTAATAAATATAGATAACTAGCGTATAGGAGTAACTTATACTACTACTTCTAAGGTTACTAAGCTAAACCTCTACTATAGAGAATAAAATAAGCTTAAGCTATAGATTTTATAACTTAATCTCTTCTTTAAAGTAAACTAAGTTTAGGATAAAAATAGAGCTATACTTATATTATTCTATATAAAGAGTAAAGTAAAGAAATAGGTTATACTATACTTTAAGAAATACTTTAATAATAATAATAATAACTATAACAAGATATTTAAAGAATAGATTAAGTTTAAAGATAAAGTATAATAAGCCTTTTTACTAGTAAATAAGATAGTAGTAGTAGAGTATATAATATAGTAGCTATAATAATACAAGGTAGTAGTAAACTATACTAATAAATTCTAAAGCTATATAATATAAATAGAATAGAATAATAAGTTATTAATAAGGATATTTTAATAAAAACTTAAAAGTAACGTTTAAAGTAAGCTAATACGTAGTAAAGCTATAATTAAGATATTAGAAAACCTAATAGAAGAAGTAATTTAAGTTAATAACTATATATATAAATATATAGTAGAAGCTAAGAACGTCGAAGTACTATATATAGAAAGTAAGAAGTATAAACCTAAGTATAAGTACTAATATAAATATAAGAATAATAAAGTTTAAGGTAGCGATAAATACTATAAGCTAGATAAGATATACGTTAATAATATAAACTTAAGAAAATAAGAATACTATTACTATAAGAACTCTAAAAGAGTAAAAAGCTAAAAATACTATAAGTATAGTAAAATAAAGTACCTAGTAAAGAATTATTAAGTAAAGAATAAGATTATATAATAAATTAATATACTTAAGTAGTAAGATAATAATAAAGAAGAAGAATAAGAAGTAATCTCTAGAAGAAGCTAAAAGAAGAGAGATTATAAGACTATAGACTTCTAGTAGTAAAATATAAGTAAGAGATATAACTAGTATAAAATTACTATAAAGCTAAGTAACTTTATAATAGATAATAAAGTAAAAGCTATAAATATACTACTAAGAATATAAAGCTATATAAAGAGATATTAGTAAAGTAAAAGTAAGCTAAGATAGATACTTTAGAATACTTTTAGCTATACTAGAGAAGAGTAAAGTATAAGTATAAGATAATACTATATCTAGGAAAGTAGGTATATATAGCCTAAGATAAGAATAAAAAAGAAAACTAAGAGCTTAAGACTTCTAAATATAAAATAGTACCTAGAATACTAAAGTATAAGATAGATTTATAAAAGAAATCTAGAAACTAGTAAATAGTTACTACTTAGTAAAAGAATAGTAAGATAAAGAACGCTAGATATATAAAGTAGAGTAAACTTAGTAATATAAATTATTATATACTAATAATAATTAGGCGCTAATTATTATAGATTTAGTATTAATATAAGAACTATAATACTAGCTATACTTATATAACCTAAACTATCTACTACTATTATAGATAAAATATTACTATAATAACTACTTTACTTACTATTCTAATAAGATAAGATCTAGATATTTTTCTTATAAGAGATCTAGATATAAATAGAACTAAGAAGAGTATATAAATATAAGATATAAATAATACTTATAAGATAAGTAAGAAGCTAAGTACTTTCTAAGTATAACTAAGAAAGATATAAATATAAGTAAGATACTTATAAATAACTAATATATTAATCTAATCTAGTAAACCTATACGCTAAAAAAGTATAAACAATATAAAGAGATTAAGATACTCTAAGGATTTTAGTAAAAGATAAATAAAGATTATAAGATTAAGTCTTTTTTAAGTAAATAGCTAATACTAGATATATATCTAGAAGCTATAACACTATTAATACTAAAAGACTTATTAAACTCTTAGTAAGAATAAAGAGAGAAAGAATAAAAGTATTAGTAGATTTAGAGTTATTTATAAATCTAATTATACTAGAAGTAGTAAAATAAGTAGAACTCTAACTATAAGTAAAAAAGATACTATATCTAATCTATATTGCGAATAGATAACTAATACTAGGAAACCTAATAGTTAGTAATAAAGTAACTATAGAGATTATTATTTAAGGATATAGTATAAGGATTACTCTAGATATATTAGTTTTAGCTAATAAAGATATTATACTAGGACTCCTATAGTTATAAGAGTTTAATTTCTAAGTTAATTAGAAAAACTAGAACCTCTTATTTAATAACTATAAAGACGTACGTAGATCTAAGCTTATATATTAGTAGTATTTAATAGTAGATAAAAAAGTACTATATAAGATAGTAGCTTTAATAGTAACTTATTAAAAAAGAATAAGTAACTCTATAAGTACTAGTAGAGCGCTAAGCTAAGAAGTAAGAGTAAAAAAGTAATATATAACTTCTAAAATCCTAGAATAATATAAGAAGTTTAGCTACTTATTTATAGAAGAGATAGATATACTAGTATTACCTAAGTACTAACTCTAAGACTACACGATTAAGTTATAAGAAAAAAAAGAGCTACCTTTTAGGCCTATTTACTAATTAATAGAGAGTAAATTAGTAATACTCTAAGAAAAACTAAATAGAGACCTAAAGAAAGGATATATATAATTATCTTTATTATTAGTAAGATTTCTAATTCTCTTTATACTAAAGAAGAAGAGACTACTAAAGATATACGTAGACTACTAGAAACTAAATAATATTATAGTAAAGGACTAATACTTACTACTAAATATAGATAAACTCTAAAATAAGCTAAGCTAAGCTAAGATTTTTATAAAGCTAGACCTAAAGGATAGATACTACCTAATAAGAATTAAAGTAAGTAAAGAGTAGAAGATAGTATTCTAAACACGCTATAGATATTATAAGTATATAGTAATACCTTTTAGACTAATAAATATACTAGTAACGTTCTAAAGACTAATTAATAATATATTATAAGAATACTTAGATAAGTTTATTATAGCTTACTTAGATAATATACTAATATATTCTAAAGAAGAAAGTAAGTACGTAAAGTAAGTAATAATAGTACTATAGTACTTAGACTAATATAACCTATAACTAAAGGTAAAGAAGTATAAATAGTATAAGATAGAAGTAGAGTTTCTAGGATATATAATAGGTATTAACAAAGTTAAGATAAGCTAAAAAAAGATTAAAGTAGTAGAAGAATAAAAGGAACCTAAGATAGTTAAAGATATATAATTATTTCTAAGATTTATTAACTTTAACTAATACTTTATAAAAAGATTTTTAAAAAAAGTACTACTACTTATAAAGCTTATAAAGAAAGATATAATATAAGAATAGAGAGTAGAGTAGAAATAAGCTTATAAGGAACTTAAGTAAGCCTATATTATACTACTAGTTCTAACGTAATTTTATAGTAATAAGACCCTAGTTATTAAAACTAATATATCTAACCTAGCTTATAGAGTAATAGCGCTATAAGAGTATAAAAAGAAATAGTATTTAATTATATACTATTTAGGAAAGTTTATAAAGTAAGAGGAAAGATATAATATATATAATAAGGAGCTACTTATAATAGTTAAAATACTTAAATATTAGAGAGTATATACTAAAAGCGTAGTAGAAGTAATTATTAAAATAGATTATAAGAACTTAATATACTTTATAATAAGTAAGAAGTTAAAAGATAAGTAGATATAATAGTTAGAACTACTAGGATAGTATAAATTTAAGATCTAGTACGTACTAAGTAAAAAAAATAGCTAAAGATATAATATTATAAGAAAAAGACAAGTAGTAGAAAAAGCTATACTCTAAGATAATAGATAAAGATACCTAGTACTAAATATACAACTAGTAGAAAAGTAAGAAATTAATAACCTAGTTAGGATTATAAATAAAGTTCTAGAAAAATTATAAAAAGTAATTATATAATAATACTATAATAACTTAGTATATAAGTACCTAAAAATTATATAAACTATAAAACTAATCTAAAAGAACTATAGATTTAGTAAAATAAAGGAGAAAGTATTGTAGTTTATTAAGAAATACGTAAATTACTAGAAAAATAAGTATAAGATATATACACCCTATAGAGAAATATAAGTAATTAAGATACTAAAAGAATTATAAATAGACGTTATAATAGACTTTATTATAGGACTACTAATATTAAAATACTTAGTAATAAGAATAAGATATAATATAGTAATAGTAATTATAGACTAATTTATAAAATACGCTAAGATAGAGAAATTCTAAAGTAACTATATAGTAGATTAGCTAAGATATATACTACTAGACGTGCTAATATAAAGATATAATATACTAAAAAGTATTATTAGTAATAGAGATAAGCTTTTTACGTCTAATTACTTAATAACGCTACTTATAGTAATAAGAATAAAAAGAAAGCTATTAATAGCCTATTACTTATAGATAGATAGATAAATAGAATAGACTAATAGGACGTTAAAAATATACCTAAAGATTTATAGTAATTAGAAGTAAAATAATTAGGTATTACTATTACTTATAGTATAATTAGCGTATAATAATAAGTACTTAGAAGTAATAAGTAAAATACTATATGTTATAAACTATAGAATATACCCTAATTTATTTAAGAGAATACTACTAGGACCTAAGATAGAGGTAGTATTAGTTAGAGTAGAAGATATACAAGAACTATATAATAAAATAAGATAAAAACTAAAAAAAGCTTAGAAATAAAGTATTTTATATATTAAATAAAAATAAAAAATAGTACTTTAGCTAAAAGAAAAAGATAAAGTATATCTTTATATAAAGAATCTATAGATAAAGTAACTTAGTAAAGGACTAGACTATATTAAGGTTAGACTATTTTTAGTTAAAGAAGATAATAGGCTAGTAATAAAAACACTAGAACTACTTAAAGATACTAAAGTATACTTTAAGTTCTATATAAGCTTACTAGAACTAGCTAAGCTAAAAATACTAGTATAGTAACAATTCTAATATAAGAAAGAAGAAGATAATAAGTTTAAAGTTAAAGACCTATAAAAATATTAAGAAATAGAACGTAATACTTTCTAAAGTATATAGTTTCTTTAGGAGTAGCTAGTAAAATAAAAAAGCTACTTAGTAAGTAAAAATATATAGGAACCTAAAGCTAATCTATAGAATTATTAGTAGATACTTAAGAAAGTAAGAAGTAAGTATAATATACTAGGATATATAAGATATACAAAGCTATAGCTAGGATATAATAGATATATTAGTAGAAAAAAGTTCTATAATAAACCTAACTATATAGAGCTTATAAAGCGCCTTTAGTTATAATAAACTTATCTAATAAGCTAATAGTAGACTAGATAGTAAGAGAAGAAGTAATATTAATAGTAGTAGTAGAATAGTTAAGAACTTACGCTAAAACCTTATTACCTTCTTACTCTAACTATAATACTAGGTATAAGGCCTTATAATAAGTACGCTCTTTAGTAAATTTTAATATTTTCTTATTATATAGTAAATAAGTAATAATAATAGTAAGAAGTTTGTTATTATTATTAACTTTTTTATAAAACTTTTTATAAGTTTAATTAAGAGACTCTTAAATTATACTAATATAGGGACGCCCTAGATAAGTATACTTAGTATACTTTAGAGTAGAATCTAGTATAATAAAATAAAGAATACTTAAAAAAAAAAAATATAAATAAAGTATTTTAGAAATATAGTTTATAGTAAAGATTTTAAATAAGAGATAAAGTTTATAAGACTATAAGAGAAGTAATATTATAGTAAGATAGTATTTAACTAGAAAGTAAAGTAAACTACTTAAAAGCTAGACCTAGCTAATAGAGGCTTAGGCCTAAAGATAGACCTAGCGTAAGAAAGAGAGATAGTATTATAATACTAAGTAGTAAGTAAGCTATTATATTATACGTAATTAGGCTAAGTAATATAGCGTAGTAGAACTATTATAGCTATAATAAGAGAAAACTAATTTAAACTAATTAGCTTTACTATAGATAATAACAATATATAAAACCTATAAGAAAATAAACTAAACTAAGAGACTAACTATAATAGAGATACGTAATAGATTTGTAATTTATAATCTTAGTAAATATAAAGTATAAAGCTAAGTACGTAATAGATTTATAATTTACAACTTTAGTAAATATAAAGTATAAAGTTAGCTAAGAAGCCTAGGTATATAGTTAGTAATAATACGTATTATTAGGATAGTATTAGTAATTTAATTCTTTAACTATACAACGCTAATATAAGATAGTTATAAAATATCTTTTATTATTTATAGTTATTATAGATCTCTATATAAACTTTTATTATTACCTTATAATCTACTAATAACTTTTAGGTATTAGGAGTTAACCCTAGTAATACAATTATACCTTACTAATTTAGTTATTATAAGAAGTAAAGTATAAGTAGCGTATAGTCTAAGCTAATATAATAGTAAAAAGTTTAACTAAAAGAATAGCTAAAGTACTTATAAGTAGTTATAAGTTAGATAATATAGTATAAAAAGATATTAAAAACTATATAAATAACTTAATCTCTAAGAAAGAAGATATAAAAATAGTAATTAACGCCTTAGAAACCTAGAATAAAGAACTTTAAGAATACGTAAAATAGAATAAGGCTTAGATTAAAGCTATTATTAAAGGATAAAACTAAATAGAACTAATTATATAATGTCTAGAGATAAGTATAATAAAAAAACTACTAAAAATACTTATCTTTAAAAAGTTTAATAAAATAAAAGAAAAACTAAAACCTTTTATAGCTTTAGTATAACTTTAGTTAGATATATAAGTACTATACTTTAATATAAAAGAAAAGAAAGTAATATATATTAGACTATACCTTAAAGAAGATATAATAAGATAGTATAAACTTTACTAGATAGATTATATAATATACTCTCTAATAACCTAAAAAGATAAAATAAAAGCTATCTTTAGAAGTTATAAATACTTTACTAAATAAATAAAAGTAGTATTTAGAGATATAGATATTACCTAATAAGCTAAAGAATAGCTAGAAAAACTTATATAAAACTAGAGTATTCCTAAGTATATATTATAATTTAAATAACTATCTTAAAATATAGAATAGAATAAGTTAGCCCTAATATTACAATTTAAATAAAGATTAAACTCTAAAATTTAATATAAAATAATCTATATAGAGAAACTATAGATACTAGAAGCTCTAAAGTAATAAGTAATATAAATTAATAATAATCTTTAAAAATAGAAGAAGAATAAATATAGAGGTTATACCTAAAACTATAATAAGAGAGACCTTATAGTCTTTAATACTAATAAAGATAAAAAGAAGAAAAAAAATAAAGACTTTATATACTTTAACTATAGTAAAAAAAGCTACTATATAAAGAACTACTAATTATAAAAGAAAAAAGATATAGTATATTATAAATATAGGAAACCTAGATACTTTATAAAAGACTATAGAAGTAAAGACCTAAAGAAAGAAACTTAGTTAAAAATAACTAAAAAGAAGAAAGAAGTACTATAAGTATAAGCTAAACCTTAAAAGAAAGTAGCTAAGAGTAAAGAAGTATAATATATAATACTCTATTAGACCTTTTATTATAATAATAACTACTATATATATTTTTCTAGTAAATAGAGAGTAGTATAGTTTTTATAGAAATAGAGATATAGAGTAGCTATAATAAAGGAAAATAGAATAAAAGCGTAGCTAGAAGAAATAGTATACGTAATAGACCTATTAGTAGAAGACCTAGAAAGAGAAAAACTCCTAGTACTATTAATCTAATCTAAAAGACTAGTACTAAATAAAGAAACTACTATAACTACTTCTAAAAGACTATAAAAAAGTAAGAAACAAGTTAGTATAAAAAGTATAGAATATACCTAGCTAATAATATATAGCTATAATAGCTATATAATAATAGATATAGAGGAATAAAATAAAGAATAGAGATTTATTTAAATATACTTAATAGTTATAAGTATAAAAGGAGTATATAAAGACTAAAAAGAATATAATCCTAAAGTAATAAAGTTTATACTATTCTAAGAATAGATAAAATAGTATATAGTTATAGTAAGAAGAATACCTATATAAAAGAAATAGTAATACTTTATAAGGAAAATATAATAGATTAATAAAGCTTATATACTAAAAGTACTAGTAGTATACTATATCTTAATAATAAATATACCTAGTAGAGATAAATACTAAGAAAGAGATAACAAAATAATAGATCTAAAATATCTAGTATACTTTAAAGTATTATAAATATTATACTTAGATAAAAATTATATTATATATAAGAACCCTAAAGTAAATAAAAATATATAGCTTATATAAAGAAGAGGCTATAATTATATAAAAGTAATTCTAGTAAAAAATATCTAAGAATAAGAAATAATATAAGAAGATAGATATATAGTAGTAAGACTAAGATCTAGACTAACTAAGAGATATATCTTAAAAAGACTATAGTATAAATATAAGTATAATAAATATCTAAAATATAAAGAGTATAAACTTAAAGTAAAGCTATAGCTCTAGAAAGATAGATAATTTATAAAGTTACTTAAGTAAAAAAAGCTAGAAGGTATAAAAAGACTATATATTATAAAAATAAGTATATACTAAGAAAAGAAAGTATAATTAATAATTAATAGTAAAGCTATAAGAAACTTTATATCTAAGAAATTTATAGAAATATAAGGAATACGTTATATAATAAAGAAATACCCTTAATAACTAAGTATAATTAAAGGAAAACTATTCTAGGAACCTATTAGGTTTAAAACTATTCCCTCTATACTAGAACTAAAAGAGATAATAATTAAAAATATAGTTATAGATATAATAACAATTAATAATAAACAAGATATAATACTAGGTATACTATAGTTATAAATAACTAACCTATATATTAATTAGAGAATAGAAAAGATTAATTATAATAGAATAAATATATTAAAGGCTAATATAAACACTTATAAAGGAGAATTCCTAGAAGAATATAAGAAATAGGAGAAATTACTTATAGAGCCTAAAGATTACTTTCTAGAATATTAGCTATAGGACTTAGTAATAGAACTAGAAGAAAGAAAAAATATAAGATAGAGCCTAATCTACTAAAAAACTAAAGAAGAATCTAAAATTAAATAAGCGTTTATCTAAAATATATTAAAGAAAGAATAAATATAAGAATCTAAGTCTTTAGTAGTATATAGACTTATCTTTATAGATAAAAAAAAAATAAGTAATAAGAGACCTTACGTAGATTTTAGAAAAACTAATATAGTTATAAATAAAAACTAATACCTACTACTATAAATAGATAAAATATAAGATAGACTATAAAGAGTAAAAATCTTTATAAAGCTAGATATCTAGAATACCTACTATTAAATTAGAATTAAAAAAAGTAATAAATAGAAAATAGTATTTAGAATATAGTATAAACTATATAAATACTTAGTTATACTATTTAGCTTAATAAACGCGCTAGTAGTATTTTAAGAAAGAATTAATATAGTACTAAGAAAGTACTTAAACGTATTTATATTTATATACTTAGATAACATCTTTATATTCTTAGAGTTAAAAGAAGAATATATATAATATATATACAAAGTACTAGAAAAACTAGTAAAAAATAAACTATTTCTTAAAATAAGAAAATATAAATTCTATATAAAGAAAATAGATTTCCTTATATTTATTATTAAACTAGGAAAGATTAAGATTAACCTAGAAAAGATTAAATTAATTAATAAATAGCTAATACTAAAAAACTTAAAAGAAGTATAATAATTTTATAAGTTAGCTAACTTTTATAGAAAGTTAATAGTAAGATAGTCTAAAAATATAAAACTAATAACAAGACTTATAAAAAAAGATATACTATTTAAATAGATAAAAGAATATAATAAAGTATTTAAGAAAATTAAGAGAAAGTTTATAAAAAACCTAGTTATTAGAATATATAACCTAGACCTACTAGTAATAGTAAAAATAAACGTATCTAATTTAGTCTATAGAATAGTACTAATATAAGAAGACTTATAAACTAAAAAAGAATACTTAGTTAAATACTTCTCTAAGAAGATAATAATAGTAGAACTTAACTACTTAATTTATAATAAAGAAATACTAGTAATCTATAAAGTATTTAAATAATAGAAAGTATACTTATAAAGAGTAAAGTATTAGATAAAAGTTTATATAAACTATAAGAATCTTATAAGATTTATAATAAATAAAGAACTATTATAATAATATAGAAGATAGTAGGAATTCTTATTAATATTTAATATAGAAATTATATATATAAAAGAGAAAGACAACTAATTTATAAATACTCTTAGTAGAAGACTAGACTTATAAGAAAAAGTAAGTACTACTAGTATAGTTCTAGTTAAGAATAAAAAAGGATATCTAGTCCTAAATATACTTAAAATAGCTATAATACTTAAAAAAATAAGTAGTACGCTAGATAAATAGATTTAGAAAGTAACCTAAGAAGTACTTAAAGAAATAAAAAAACTAGAAATCTAAAAAAGATTAGTATAAGCTTATAGAAGAATATATATTCTAAAAAGAATTTAAAGAGAATTTATATAATAATTCTATAAATTACTAGTATATAGATACTAAGGTATTAATAAAATACTAGATAGATTTCTAAGAAACTATTATATTCTAAAAGTAAAATAACTAGTAATAGAAATACTATAAAACTATATAGAATACTAAAGAAATAAGAATAGTAAATATATACTATATAGGATACTATAACTAGTAGAGATACTAGAATAACTTTAAAGAGTTATTATAATAGACTTTATTATAAAACTACTTAAATCTAAAGACTTAGTATTAAGAGTTAAGTATAATTAAATTATAATAATAGTAGATAAACTAATAAAGTATATATACTTTAAACTATATAAAGAAAAAAGTAGGATAGAAGTAGCTATATATTAGGTTCTAGGAACTATAATTAGTTAATATAGACTACTAGACAAGATTATTATAGATAGAGATATATAATTTATATTAAAACTATAGGGAATAATAATAGTGTAATTAGGAATATAATATATAATATCTATAGTATACTACTTATAAATAGATAAATAGTTAGAATAAATAAATTAGATAGTAAAATAATACTTAAGATACTACCTTAACTATAACTAGAATAATTAGGTATAACTACTACTTATAGTATAGTTAGTATATAATAGTATAAAGAATATAGTAATAAAAGTATTACTTTTCTTTATAAATTATAGATTTAAACCTAGCGTATACTAAATACTAAGAAACTAGATATCTTAGTCTCTAAAAAGAGAAAACTTTACTAATAGACTTAAAAATATATATAATTAATTAAGATAGGACGTAGAATTCTTATATAACTAGATAGTAAAATACTATAATAAGAAATATAAAGAAAGACTTTAATTTAGAAAAAGAGAAAAAGTATAGTTAATATAAAAGAATATTAAAAGTAAATAACTAAACTTAAAACTAGATTATATTAAGATAAAACTATATAAAATTAAGAAAGAAATTATACTAGTTATATTTAAACTAAAGCTACTAAATAAGATAAAGATATACTTAACTTTCTATATAGTACTACTTAAGATAGTACTATAAAATATAGAACTACTAGTATATAAAGTAGATATATATAGAGAATAAGAAGAATAAAAAGTTAAAGAAATTCTAGTATACTAATTTTATAATAGTAAGAACTACTACCTAGTAAAATAGATAGGTATAGATAAGAAAAGAAAACTATAGGAAAATATATAGGAACTAGAAGATAACCTTAATTACTTTAAGAAACTAAAAGACTTCTAAAGTTAAAACTCTCTAGAACGCTTAGTAGTAAACTAAAAGAACTAATATTACTACTACTAAATAGAGAGATAATAAAAACGCTTAATATAAGACCTACTATAATAATACTAAATACTTTATCTAAGTCTAGCTTAGCTTCTAGAGCTACTAACTATTTAGCTAATTTCTTATTATTTAACGCCTTTATCTTA
>JALNQF010000521.1:0-25154 GCA_028456385.1 Ophiosphaerella korrae | reverse complement strand
GTATCCCTCTCTAATAAGGCCCTTATATAGCTATTACAAAAAAGCCTTTTTATTAAACTACTATAACCTCCTTTAAATCTAATAATTAAGAGTCTTACTACCTTAACTAAGTTAAGTAAACTAGTATCTACTTTTATTAACTTAAGTATTAACTTAAGTATTAAGCTAAGTATTAAGCTAAGCACTATAAAGAGTATTAGTAAAAAGTACTAATTTCTTACTTTCTAGTAGCTCTACGCACGTTAGTAAAAAGTACTATTCTCTTACTCTCTAGTAGTACTATAAGTATCTTTAAAAAAGGTGTAAATCTCCTACCTTCTAGTAGCTCTCTAATAACTCTTAAATTAAGCTAAGTACTATACTTAGCTTTAACTAAAGCGTACTCTAAAAAGTAATAATCTCTTACTTTCTTATAACTTAAAGCTAAAACAAGATAGCTAGTATAACTAAACGTAATCTAACTATAATATTAAAGACTAATAAGGATTATATAATATAGATAATTTAACTATAATCTAGATACATAGTATATAATATTTAGAATAAGATTAACCTAGAATCCTTTACTTAGCTAATTTAGAGACTAGAACTAATTAGAGCTCTAGTAATAGCTAACTATACTCTAGTATTAGGTATTAAGACTCCTACGTAGTAGTCTAAACTCTTAGCTACTAGTTATAAAGCTTTTAAAGAAGACCTTAAATACTATAAAATATTAGCTAAGTAATACTATAGTAACTAATACAAGTATAAAAAAGAGTAGTTAAGTCTCTAGTATATTATAACGTTTATCTAATCCTTAGTTTTACTATATCTACTACGTACGTACTACTTACTAAACTAATCTCTACGTTAGTAGCTATTAAACCTAAAGTAAACTATTAGCGTAGATAAGTATATTAAGTAAAAGCGTATATATAATAGATACCTTAAATTACTTAAGCTTATAATAAGCTTAGTAAATTAGGATATATAGATAGCTAAGTATAACTATACTACTACTAAGGCTAAAATATATTAAGTAGTAGAGTTACTATAAATTAATTTAATTACTTAAGACTTTTTAGTAGCTATTAAATACGTAGTACTAATTTAGTCTATAACCTTTTAAGATAATAAAAGGCTATTACTTAGTATAAACTAGAGAAAGATAATAAAATACTACTATAAGTATATAATAGTATACTATCTCCTAAATATAAAGAGGCGTAAAGCTACTTTTATAGTAGATAATATTTTACTTTATACTACTAGTAGTAATACTACTTAAAGTAAGACTAGAGACGCCTCTCTTATAGATAGCGCGCTACTTAATAAATAGAGTAGACCTTGTAATTAACGTACACGTAGTAGTAATACTAATATTAACTAAATAACAAGTTAAAGAGCTATAAGTAAATAATACCTAGCTTATAAAAGACTTTATAAACTTAGTAATTACTACTATATTTATCCTAATAAAGTACTAGATTAGTAAACTCTAAGTAAAACTCTAAAAGAGCTTATTAATTATAAACGTAAGTATAATATAACTTTATAAAGACTAATAAAAGAAAAGTTAAAGTATTAAATAAAACTTTATATAGAACTATATACTAAGTTACTTTAGGTTACTAAAATCTATTAGAAAGATTAACTAGAAGGCTAGTAAATATTAAGTATTAAGAGTACTTTTATTACTAAAACTATAAAGAATACTTATAATACTTACTCTCTCTAGAATTCTTTTATCCTAGACTTTAGTTTAACTTACTATATTATAAATAACCTAACTTATGTATATAACTATTATCTATTAAGGCTAAATAATTATATATAGGTAGGTAAGTTAAAGATATAAGTAAAAAGATATAGATCTCTTACTCTTATACTAAAAAACTAGTTAATAGAAAATAAACTAGTTCTATATAACGTAGCTATATACTTAGATATCTTTTATAACCTAGTCTCTTTCTAGCTACTCTAGTAGAGAGGAATATAGTAAAATACTTAATCTAAGCTAATAACTCTAAATAAGCCTAATAAATAAATAATTAGATACCTTACTAAAATCTATATTTAATAAGTACTCGAGTATTATTTATTATATAATCTTATATACTAAGTAGTATACTATACTTATAAACCTTAGACTATTAGAGTACTAGTACTACTATAGTGTAAGAGACTTAGCTATCTAGGACTAGTTATAATTAAATACTTTATTTAGTAAGCTTAAAGAGTATATATAAAAAAAGTATCTATAGTCTAGTATAATATATATAGTAAAGCTAAAATAAAGTAGTAAATTAGCTATATACTAAGAATTAGTTATAAAAGACTAGAAAAAAAACTATTTATTAACTTCTACTTATATAAAGTATAAAGCGTTACTAAGAAGAAAAGCTAGATACTTATTACTAATAAGTACTTAAAACTATAGTAAGACTTCTACTTTACTAATAACTAGTTAGCTAAATTTATTATAAACTAGCCCTAAGATATATATATTATTAGGTATATAAGTTATATTAAGTATCTTAAAAAAGTAGAATATATTCTCTTCTTACTATATATATACTATACCTATTACGTAAGCTTAAGGTCTAGGTAAAGCTAAGACTATATATTACCCTTCTACTTACTCCTCTAGTATAGTTCTATTATTTAATATATTATAGTTATACTTCTTACTATTTAAGGTTATACTCTAGTACGTGCGCTAGTACTTAGGTATTGTTTTTACTTTAGTTTAGAGCCTATACGCTAATATACTAATACTTAGCGCTATAGCTTATTTTACTATATAGGTTTACTTAGTACTTTTATTTCTTTATACCTATTCTATCTTAGCTCCTATCTTATATATTTTATTCTTTATATATCTCTTATACTTCCCTTATATATTTCTTATATTAGTGCTATACTAGTTATACTACTTTAACTATAGCTTATCTAGTTCTTCTAACTATTCTAAGTCTTTAGCTTAGTAGTAGTAGTAGGAGTAATCCTCTATAGCGCTCTAAGAATCCTACCCTAGGCTATTATAAAGAGTAACTTACTCTAGTAAGTATTTATATTTTCTTTAGATAACTAGCTAACTAGTTCTTAGCTTCTCTCTACTTTCTCTACTCTTTACTACGCTAGGCGTTATATTCTTAAACGTAACTCTAGTAATAAGAATCTAGTTCTTACCTCTACTTCTAAGGAAATTATAAGGTAGACTTTACGTAAGATAACTTAATAAGGTAGTTTTAATAATTAACTAAAAAGAGTAATTAGTAAATAAAGCTATCTAAGTAAGTACTAGGTATATATACCTAGTAGCTTACTAAGCGCTAACTAAAAGTAGAAAGGTAGTTAAATGTTAGTAAGTTGCAAACTTACTAATATTAGTGCGAAAATAAGAGATATAAGAGATAACTTCTTTATACGTCTCTCTCCTTTTAAAGAGCGAATTCCTAGAGCTTAAAAAGGGCTCTAATTAACTAATAATACCTATTAGGTAGTAGTAGTAGTAGCTAGGGTTAATAAGGTTAACTATTTTTAGAGTTAAAATTGTTATTTATAGAGTATAGATATAATAGGTCTCCTATTATTAACTATAGGTACTATTCTTAAAGGGGTTAGTAGATTATAAGATAATAACAAAAGATTGTATAGTAATCTATAATAACTATAAATAATAGAAGATATCTTATAACTATCTTGTATTAGCGTTCTATAGTTAAAGGATTAGATTACTAATAGTATCTTAATAATATACATTACTACTAACTATATACTTAGGCCTCTTAGCTAGCTTTGTACTTTGTGTTTACTAAGATCGCGAATTACAAATCTATTACGTACTTAGCTTTATACTTTGTTTTTACTAAGATCGCGAATCGCGAATCTATTACGTGTCCCTATTGTAGTTAGCTTCCTAGTCTAGCTTGTTTCCCTATAGGTTATATACGTCGTTATTATCTATAGTAGGACTAATTAGTTTAAATTAGTTTTCTCTTATTATAGCTATAACACTATTCCTCTCTCTAGGTAGATTTTTATTCCTTTACCCTAGGCCTAAGGTTATTAGTCTAGTTTCTTTATTTATTTCTAGTTCTTTATTATTCTCTATATCTTCGTATTCTAATTACAATAAACTTCTCCTTGTTACTTGCGTTACTCGTAATAAGGTTAAAATATTTCCTTATACCTACTATACTTAATTAAAGCTTACTTGTCTTATATCTTTAAAGGATAGCAAACACTATAATAAATGTATCTTAGCTAATATCTAATATAAGTATATACTATTAGGTATTTCTATTATAGAGTGTAAGTATTTAATTATTATATAATCTCCTCTTACTAAGTTATATAAGGCAAGCTATTAACTAAGCTTAAGAGATACTATTGTTATAGCTTATAGAGGCTAAGGCTAAGCGTAAGCTAACTCTACGTAAGCTAGTAGATCTTTATTCTTATATTAAGCGTCTTTATAAGATAAAGGCTTATAATAACGCTAAATTATCTAAATAGTCTTATACCTTAGAAGCTAAGATAGACTTTAAGAATATAGTTTAGGCTGCTCTAGCTCCTATTATATTAAATGTTCCTAACGTCTCTCTATTTAGCGCTAGTAGTACTAATTTTCTTAGTTTACTACAAGGTAGTCTAGAGAGTTTTAACTTTAGTAGTCCTCTAGTTTCTTAAAGTAATTAAAATTATCTTTAGGTTCCTATATCCTTTCCTATAGTTGTCCTTTCTCGTCTATACTTATCTATTCTACTAAATAGTAGTTTCTCCTATTATAGAACTAGTACTATAAGATTTCTTTAACTTCTTATTCTTCCTATTCTCTATATATATCTACTTTATATACTAGTAGTTTTACATTTTATAGTACTTGTTCTAGTAAGGCTACGTAGAATATTAAGTATATCTTTATCTTGTTTAGTAGCTTTAATTTAAATATAACTAGTGTAACTTCTTTTTTAATCTTGTATAGTCCTATCTTAACGTAGTCTAATTTTAAACTTAGTTGTTTACTTTTAATATTTTTTCGTACTAACTATACTTTTTCTCTCTCTCTAAACTAGGGTCTTTCTTTATATTTTTTATTGTAGTACTTTACTATTTAGTCGTATAGGAATTCTATATCTTATCTTAGTTAATTGTATATATCTTTAAGTCTATTAGTAAAGTTTTCTCCTCTTAGAGACTAAGATATCTAGTTTCTTAGTATCTAGTATATATTAGCTTAAAATCCGTAGTTTATAAAGAAAGGTAATATTCCTATTACTATATTCTTTACGCTATTATATACTAACTATACTATAGGTAGTAGCTATACCTAATTGTTCTAGTTATAGTTAAGGTAGTATTTTAGGTATTATTCTACTATTTAATTTATTCGTTCTAATTATCTATCTATTTATAGATAATATACTATAGACATTATATATTATATTCCTAATTATACTACTATTATTCTCTATAATTTCGATATAAATCGTATATCTTTATCTATAATAATTTTATCTAGTAGTCTATATTAACTAATTACTATTCCTAGAACTTAATATATAGTAACCTCTGTCTTACTTTTCTCTTTATATAGTCTAAAGTACGTATACTTTATTAATTTATCTACTATTATTAGGATTTTATCGTACTTAACTCCTAATATTAGGTCTTTAGACTTAGGTAGCTTTATAATAAAGTCTATTGTAATAACTCTTTATAGTTATTCTAGTATTTCTACTAGTTGTAATATTCTATATAGTATATGTCTACTATATTTATTCCTATAGTATTCTATACAATCTTGTAGTACTTCTATTACTAGTTACCTTACTTTAGGAATATAGTATTCTTATAGTAGTCTATCTAATATTTTATTAATACCTTAGTAGCTATATACTAGTAGCTTATAGAATTATTATATAAATTCTCTCTATATCTTCTTTAGAATATATATTCTTCTATAGGCTTATATAAGTCCTTCTTAGATTTCTAGTTTCTCTATTTCTTTAGATACTTCTTTTATTATTTTCTAAATCTATTTGTTTAGCTCGCTACTTATTCTTTTAAGTGTTGCGGCTATTTTAGGTATATTTAAGACTAGGTGTCCTTCCTTATTCTTAACTAGAATAGTACTAGTAGTACTTACTTCTTTTTATAGGTCTAGTCTTCTACTAAAGGCGTCTATAAATTAGTTGTCTTTCTCTTTTGTATATATAATTTCTATATTAAACATTAATAAAATCCCCTACTATCTTATATATTATTATAATAATTCCTTATTTATTATAAATCCTATAAGATTCTTATAGTCTATATAAACCTTTGTCTAATACTTTACTCCTTATAGGTATACTCTCTATTGTTTAAATACTTTGTAGATTACTAGTATCTCTTTGTTATATATTAAGTAGTTAAGTTCTACTTCTTTTATTTTCTTAGAGAAGTATTTAACTAAGTATTCCTTTTTAGTTTCTAGATCTTCTTGTATTAGTGCTATTCTATAGACTAAGTTAGATATATCTATCTTTACTATTACTAGTAGGTCTAGATTATATATTCTAATAACTAGATTTTCTATAAATTTCTTCTTAATCTTATTAAATACTTTATTACATTCCTTTATCTATTTAAATAGCGTATCTTTCTTTATAAGTCTTGTTATTAGTTCTATATCTTTAGACTATCTTACTATTAACTTCTTGTAAAAGTTAGCTAGCTTATAAAATTATTATACCTCTTTTAGGTTTCTTAGTATTAGCTATTCGTTAATTAATATAATCTTTTTTAGGTTAATCTTAATTTTTCCTAGTTTAATAATAAATCTAAGGAAGTCTATTTCTTTTATATAGAACTTGTAATTTCTTATCTTAAAGAATATTTTAGCTTCTACTAATTTCTCTAGTACTTTGTATATATATTGTATATATTCTTCTTCTATTTCTAAGAATATAAGGATGTTATCTAGGTATATAAATATAAATACGTCTAAGTATTCTCTTAGTACTATATTAATTCTTTCTTAAAAGGCTACTAGTGCGTTTATTAAGCTAAATAGTATAACTAAATATTTGTATAGTCTATACTATGTTCTAAATACTATTTTCTATTTATTACCTTTTTTAATTCTAATCTAGTAGTAGGCGTTCTAGATATCTAACTTTGTAAAGATTTTAGCCTTCTATAGCCTATCTTGTATCGCATTAATTTGTAGTAATAGATATTAGTTCTTGTTTGTAATTGCGTTAGTTTTTCTAACGTCTATATAGAGTCTCTTATTATTTATTCCTTTCTTATCTACAAATATAAGTCTATACGCTACTAAGGATTTAAATTCTCTTTTTTATACTTTTTTTATTATATTTTAGATAAATACTTATTTAATTTTAGATTCTTATTCTATTTTTTAGTAGACTAGGCTCTATCTTACGTTTCTACCTTCTTCTAATTCTATCGCTAAGTCCTATAGTTAATATTCTAGAAGATAGTCTTCTAGCTCTATAAGCTATTTTTCCTATTTTTTATATTCTTTAAGAAATTCTCTTTTATAAGTGTTTATGTTAGCTTTTAATATATCTATTTTATAGTAACTAATCTTTCCTATTCTCTAATTAATATATAGGTTAGTTATCTATAACTGTAGTATACCTAATATTATATCTTATTTATTATTAATTGTAGTTATATCTATAATTATATTTATAATTATTATCTCTTTTAGTTCTAATATAGAGGGAACTGTTTTAAACCTAATAGGTTCTTTAAATAGTTTTCCTTTAATTATACTTAATTATTAAGGGTATTTCTTTATTATATACTTTATTCCTTATATTTTTACAAACTTCTTTAATATAAAGTTCTTTGTAGCTCTACTATTATTTCTTAATTGTACTTTTTTTCCTTAGTATATACTTGTTTTTGTAATATATAGGCCTCCTATACCTTCTAGCTTTTTTTACTTAGGCGACTTAGTAAATTATCTATCTTTCTAGAGCTATAGCCCTACTTTAAGTTTGTATTCTTTATATTTTAGATATTTATTATTTGTATATTTATACTATAGTCCTTCTTAGACGTATTTCTTAGTTAACTTAGGTCTAGGTCTTACTACTACGTATCTATCTTCTAGGATTATTTCCTATCCTTAGATATTTTTTGCTAGAATTACTCTTATATAGTTATAGCCTTTTCTTCTTATAGGCTATACGTTGTTATTTACTTTAGAGTTTCTATATATAATATAATTCTTGTCTAGGTATAATATCTATAATACTTTAAAATATACTAGATATTCTAGGTCTATTATTTTATTATCCTCTTTCTAGTATTTATCTTTTCTAGGTATATTTATTATTAGAATATAGTATACTACTAGTATTCTTAGTATATAGGCTTTATTAATCTATTGCGTCTTTCTTATAAGGTATTACTATTCTCTTTATATAGGTATTCTTCTTACTATAACTATATATTACTTTATCTATTCTTAGAATAGTGTAAACTTTATCTTTTTAGGATTATGTTCTTTCTAGTCTTTATACGCTTCCTCTATACTTATAACTATTAAGTATATCTAAATAAATCTCTATTATTTGTTTCGTTCCTCTATATCTATTATTGTATAGCTGTTATAGCTGTATATTATTAGCTAGGCGTATTCTATACCTCTTATACTAACTTGTCCTTTACTTCCTCTTAGTCCTTTAGAGGTAGTTGTAGTAGTCTCTTTATCTAGTACTAGTTCTTCGGCCTAGATTAATAGAATCTAGGGCTTTTCCCCTTCTAAATCTTCTAATAGTAGGCCTATTATATATACTATCTCTTCTAGCTATACTTTTATTCTACTTTCCTTTATTACTACTACTCTATATCTCTATTTCTATAGGAACTATACTACTCCCTATTTACTAGAAAGATATATATAGTAGTTATTGTTATAATAAAAGGTCTAATAGAGTATCGCGTATTATATTTCTTTACTCCTAGCTACTTTCTCCTAAGGTTTAGCCTATACTTGTAGTACTTCTTTCTTCTTTTTAGTTATTTTTAACTAAGTTTCTTTTTTTAGGTCCTTACTTTTGTAGTCTTTTATAAAGTATCCTAGTTTCCTATACTTATAGTATACTATATCCTTCTTCTTTTATAATTAGTAGTTCTTTGCGTAGTAGCCTTTCTTACTATAGTTAAAGTACGTAAAGTCTTTATTCTTCTTCTTCTTATCCTTATTAGCGTTAAGGACTATTAGGTTTCCCTTATTATAGTTGTAGGTATAACCTCTATATTTGTTCTTCTTCTATTCTTAAAGATTGTTGTTAATTTGTATTACCTATTACTTTAGGGCTTCTAGTATCCTTAGTTTCTCTATATAGATTATTTTGTATTAGATTTTAGAGTTTAGTCCTTGCTTAAATCGTAATATTAAGGCTAACTTATTCTATTCTATATTCTACAATAGTTACTTAAACTATAATATATATTTTAGAACACTCTAGTTTTGTGTAAGCTTTTCTAGCTATTTTTTAGCTTGTTAGGTAACGTCTATATCTCTAAATACTACTCTTATTCGTTTAGTAAAGTATTTATAACTTCTAAAAATAGCTCTAGTTTTATCCTTCTAGGTTATTAGGGAATATATTGTATAATCTATCTAGTAAGGTTTGTACTATCTTATTACGTCTTCTTTAAGGTATAGTCTAATATATATTACTTTCTTCTCTTCTATATTAAAGTGTAGTACTTGTATATCTATTTAAAGTTGTACTAATATAATAAAGGGTCTTAGTTTCTCCCTTGTTCTATTAAACTTCTTAAGGATAGGTATTTTTAGTAGTTTTTTTGTCGCGCTTATCTCTAGGCGTTGCGTAATTAGTTCTATCTAATTTTAGCCTATAATAATAGCTTTAATTTATGATTTATTTTATTTTGTGTAATCCTATAGTTCCTTGTTCTACGTTTCTAAAGTATTAATTACTATCTTTATATCTTCTTTATCTAAGATTAAGTTATTAATTTAGTCCTTAATTGTTTCCTATATAGTACTATCTAATTTATAACTACTCCTAGGTACTTTACTTATTTGTTTAGTTATATTTTCTACTATCGTGTTAGCTAGACTATACGCTACTTACGCTTCGCTTCTCGCAATAACTAAATTAGCAAGGTATAATAGGTCTCCTATCGTCGACTATAAGTACTATTCTTAAAAGAGTTAGTAGATTATAAGATAATAACAAAAGATTATATAGTAATCTACAATAACTATAAACAATAGAAGATATTTTGTAACTATCTTGTATTAGCGTTTTATAGTTAAAGGATTAGATTGCTAATAGTATCCTAATAATATATATTACTACTAACTATATACTTAGGCCTCTTAGCTAGCTTCGTACTTTGTGTTTACTAAGATCGCGAATTACAAATCTATTACGTACTTAGCTTTATACTTTATGTTTACTAAGATTGCAAATTGTAAATCTATTACGTGTCCCTATTATAGTTAGCTTCTTAGTCTAGCTCGTTTCCCTATAAGTTATATACGTTGTTATTATCTATAGCAAGACTAATTAGTTTAAATTAGTTTTCTCTTGTTATAGCTATAATAATAGAGCTAAGGTTTTTACTAATTTTAGTATAAAATTAAAACCTACATAACTTCTATATATAAAACGTATTAACTATAAACTCTTTTCTACTACCTCTACCCTATATTAATAAAATTAAACCTAAAAGAGTTTGTATATAGTATAAGGGAAGGTAAAGTTAATACTACTAAGTAACTTAATAGTACTAGATCTCTATATAAGTACTTACTATAGATATAGGCTTTATAATAAGTAGGTTCGTTAATATAGGGGACCTAGTAAGCCTAATATTTATAAGTATTAAGGAGTAGGTAGCGTAAAGTAGCCCTAGCTAGGAATTTAGTAGCTAGTCGTAAATTCTATAATAGTAAACTAGACCTACGCGTAACTAGTTATAAAGGAGCGTAGTAGTCGCAGCTATAGTAGTAGGGGTAGGCCCTAACCTAAAAAGAGTCCTACGCTTACTAGCTAAAGTAAACTATTCCTACTATTTTTACGCTATAATTTAGCTTTAGCTAGTAGTAAAGTTTTCTAATTACACCTTAGAGGGCCTTTTTGCGCCTACTAATAGCTAAGGTACTCTACTAGGTTATGTCTTTATTAAGCTCTATTTTAGGTATATAGTTAGTATTTTAGGCTTCTCTAAGTAGTTCTAGTAAAAGTTAAAAGTAGTAATTACACCTTATAAAGAGCTTTTTTACGCCTATTAATAGTTTTAGGCTTATCTAAGTAGTTCTAGTAAGGGCTAAAGGTAGTAATTACGCCTTAGAGGGGGCTTTTTTTATACCTATTAGTAAGTTAAGATACCCTAATAGGTTACGTCTTTATTAAGGCTCTATTTTTTAGGTATATATAAAGTTAGTAGTTTAGCTTTCTTTAGGTAGTTCTAGTAAAAGTTAAAGGTAGCTTTATATTTTATAAATTCTTCTACTAGCTCTTATATAGGTTTATTATAGCTAGTCTAGTAGACTAAGTAGTATTATCTTACGTGTTTTCTATGCTCTTTAAAGCGTACGTCTAAGATAGCTTCTACTAGGTATTCTTTATATATACTACTAGTTTCTTTATTAGTAATAATAATAGAGATTAGCTATAGTAAGTCTTAGTCTAGTAAAAGCTTTTAATTCCTAGAGCGCAAGAGTTTTAGAGAGAAGACTAAGAATACGCCTTTACTTAGTATCTCTTAAGGTAGTACTAGCTTATATACTCTACTATTATAGATAACTTTCTTAATAAGGTATAGGCCTACCTATTAGTAGTCTAATTTTAGGGTTAGCTAAGTAGTTCTCTAATTAGCTATACTAATATAAGCTTAGTTACTAACTTTATATACTAGTCTACTTTAGCAAAAGGTATTAGCTTAGGCTACTTACTCTTATTATACCTAGAGTATTTTTTCTTTAAAGTAAGCTACTAGGTTACTATAGGCGTTAAGTAGCTTATTAGCTTATATATATTAGTTGCGTTAGGCTAAGTTTAGTTAATCTTTATTATTTTTACTAGGGTGTATACTACTATAGGAGTAATACCCTAGATCTACAAGAAATAGGGTTATCCTAATAGATATATTAATAGTATTATTTACTTAGAACTTAGCTACGTATAGCTAGGCTACCTAGTTATCTTACGCGTAGTTAACGTATTACCTTAGAAAGATCTCTAGGGCTTAATTTACTTACTTAGTTTAGCTATTAGTTTCTAAGTAGTACGTAGTTAAGAGCTTTTACGTAATATAGAGGCGTTTATATATATAGCGCTAAAATTAGCTAATAAAGATTATCTATTTATTAGATATAATATTTATTAGGACTCTATAAAGCTTAAAAATAGATATAAAATATTAGGTAGCTTCCTTAGGTTTTAAGAACTTATAAGGGAAGAAATAGCGTCTTTTTATAAGATAGTAGCAAATTAATAGGATATATTTATAAATCTAGCTACTATTTTTACTAGTTAGTAAGGATTAGATATAGTCTACTAAGATATTAGTCTAAGGTGCGTAGAAAATTAGTATAGGTTAGAGGTAACTAAGTTTACTATCTTATAAGTTCTTTATATAGTAGTAGATTAAGTATATATTATAAAATTACTTAATAGCTTTAGGTATCTTAGGCTAATAATAGTACTTATATATTAGATATAGCGTACTATAAAGTCCTTTATAGCTTACTAACTAATAGTTATAGTATAAATTAAAGATTTAGTAGCGTAGATAAGTATTTAGAAAGATATATAGACGCGTTTTATTAACCTAAAGGCACTTTTCTTTTCTTAATCTAGTAGAGCTAATATTAGCGTATAAGAAGTAGTATCTTATATTATAGAAGGCTTTTATTAGTTTTTATTATCTACTATCTATAGTAGTAAATATAGCTTAAGCTACTTAGTCTTCTAAGTACGCTATATCTAGTAATTCTTCTATTAGGTGTAGGTTAACAATATATAGTAGGAGTTCTAGGTCTAGTTCTATATTATAAGGTAGTAGAAAATCCTCTAGTAGGTTTACTAATTTAGGTTTTATTCCTATAATGTAGTAAAAGTAGGTATATACTATAGTAGCTTGTTCTAGTATTATAGGTGTAATAGAAGAAATTAAGATAGAGCTAATTAGCCTTAACTTAGATGCTAACAAAGTATAGGACGAGCAGGGTAATAATCTCGATTAGGAGACTATATATAACTAAGATACCTAGGGTAATCTATAATCTATAGGTTCTTAGCGTCTATAGATTATAGATTAAGGCGATCTATAATCTATTAGTCTTAGTAGCTATAGATTATAGATTACGACAAGTATATAGTTAATAGGATGTATATTATTAGGATAGTATTAGTAATTTAATCCCTTAACTATAGAACGCTAGTACAAGATAGTTACAAAATATCTTCTACTATTTATAGTTATTATAGATCTTAATATAAACTTTTGTTATTAACTCTTAATCTACTAACCTCTATTATAGGTACCTATAGTCGACGATAGGTAGCCTATTACACCTTACTAATTTAGTTATTACAAGAAGTAAAGCGTAAGTAACGCACGGTCTAGCTAACACAATAGTAGAAAGTTTAACTAAATAATTAGGTAAAGCCCCTAGGAGTAGTCCTAAATTAGATAGCACTATATAGGAAACGATTAAAGGTTGTTTTAACTAATTAATTAACAATAATAAAAATATAAAAATAGTAATTAATACCTTAGAAACGTAGAACAAGGAACTACAAGATTACGTAAAATAAAACAAGGCACAAATTAAAGCTATTATCTAAGGATAGAACTAGATAGAACTAATTACCTAAAGATTAGAGATAAGTGCGATAAAGAAACTACTAAAGATACCTGTCCTTAAGAAATTTAATAGAATAAGGGAGAAACTAAGACCCTTTATTATATTAGTATAACTCTAGATAGATATACAAGCACTACACTTTAACATAGAAGAAAAGAAGGTAATATATATTAGATTATACCTTAAAGAAGATATAATAAGATAGTATAAGCTATACTAAATAGATTACATAATATATTTACTAATAACCTAGAAGGATAAGACTAGAGCTATCTTTAGAAGTTATAAATACTTTACTAAACGAATAAGAGCAGCGTTTAGAGATATAGATATTACCTAATAAGCTAAAGAGTAACTAGAAAAGCTTATACAAAATTAGAGTATTCTAAAATATATATTATAGTTTAAGTAACTATTGTAAAATATAGAATAGAATAAGTTAGCCCTAATATTACGATTTAAACAAGGATTAAACTTAAAAATCTAATACAAAATAATATATATAGAGAAACTACAAATACTAGAAGCCCTAAAGTAATAGGTAATATAAATTAATAACAATCTTCGAGAATAGAAGAAGAACAAATACAGAGGTTATACCTAGAACTACGATAAGGGAGACCCTATAGTCCTTAACGCTAATAAGGATAAAAAGAAGAAGAAAAATAAAGACTTTACGTACTTTAACTATAGTAAACTAGGCTACTATACAAAGAACTATAGATCTAAGTTAAAAAAGAATATAGTATACTATAAATATAAGAAACTAGGATACTTTGTAAAAGAATACAAGAATAAAGACCTAAAGAAAGAAACTTAGTTAAAGATAACTAAAAAGAAGAAGGAAGTACTATAAGTATAGGCTAAACCTTAAGAAAAGGTAGCTAGGAGTAAAAAAGTATAACACGTAATACTCTACTAGACTTTTTATTATAACGACGACTACTATATATATCTTTCTAGTAAATAAGGAGTAGTATAGTTTCTATAGAAATAGAGATATAGAGTAGCTATAATAAAAGAAAGAATAAAAGCTTAGCTAGAAGAAATAGCTTAAGTAATAGACTTACTAATAGAAGATTTAGAAGGAGAAGAGCTCCTAGTACTATTAGTCTAGGCTAAAGAACTAGTACTAGATAAAGAGACTACTATAATAACCTCTAAAGGACTACAAGGAAGTAAGAGACAAGTTAGTATAAGAGGTATAGAGTATACCTAGCTAGTAATATATAGCTATAATAGCTATATAATAATAGATATAGAGGAACAAAATAAAGAATAGAAGTTTATTTAAATATACTTAATAGTTATAAGTATAGAGAAAGCGTATAAAGACTAGAAAGAATACAATCCTAAAGAAACTAAGTTTATACTATTTTAAGAATAGATAAAATAATATATAGTTATAGTAAGAAGAATACCTATACTAAGAGAATAGTAGTACCTTATAAGAAAAACGTAATAGATTAACAAAGCTTATATACTAAGAGTACTAGTAGTATACTATATCCTAATAATAGATATACTTAGAGAAGACAAGTACTAGGAAGGAGATAATAAGATAATAGATCTAAAACACCTAGTACACTTTAAAGCATTATAGATATTATACCTAGATAAGAATTATATTATATATAGAAACCCTAAAGTAAATAATAATATATAGCCTATAAGGAGAAGAGGCTATAATTATATAAGAATAATTATAGTAGAAAGTATCTAAGGATAGGAAATAATCCTAGAAGATAGATATTTAGTAGTAAGACCTAGATCTAAGTTAACTAAGAAATACGTCTAGAGAGGACTATAGTATAAATATACAAACGATAAATATCTAAAATATAAAGAATACAAATTTAAAGTAGAGCTATAGCCTTAGAAAGATAGATAGTTTAATAAATTACTAAAGTAAGAAAAGCTAGAAAGTATAAGAGGCCTATATATTACGAAAATAAGTATATATTAAGGAAGGAAAGTATAATTAATAATTAATAGTAGAGCTACAAGAAACTTTATATTAAAGAAGTTTGTAGAAATATAAGGAATAAAGTATACTACAAAGAAATACCTTTAATAATTAAGTATAATTAAAGGAAAACTATTTTAGGAACTTATATAGTTTAAGATAGTACCCTTAATATTAAGGATAGAAGGATTAGAAATCTAGAATATAATTATAGACATAACGACAATTAATAATAAATAAGATATAATATTAGGTATACTATAGTTATAGATAACTAACCTATATATTAATTAGAGAATAGGAGATATTAGCTACAACAAAACAAATATATTAAAGGCTAATATAAGTACTTATAAAGGAGAATTCCCTAAAGAATATAAGAAATAGGAAAAATAGCTTATAGAGCTAGAAGACTACTTTCTAGAACACTAACTATAGGACTTAGTAATAGAACTAGAAGAAGGTAAAAATACAAGATAGAGCCTAGTCTACTAAAAAATAGAAGAGGAATCTAAAATTAAGTAAACGTTTATCTAAAACGTAATAAAGAAAGGATAGATGAAAGAGTCTAAATACTTAGTAGTATATAGACTAATATTTATAGATAAGAAAGGAATAAGTAATAAGAGACCTTACGTAGACTTTAGAAAAACTAACGTAATTATAAATAAAAACTAATACTTACTACTATAAATAAATAAAATACAAAATAAACTATAAAGAGCGAGAATCTTTACAAAACTAGATATCTAGAACGCCTACTATTAGATTTGGATTAAAGAAAGTAATAAGTAGAAAATAAAGTTTAGAATATAGTATAGACTATATAAATACTTAGTTATACTATTTAGCTTAATAAACGCACTAGTAGTATTCTAAGAAAGAATTAATATAGTACTAAGAGAGTACTTAGATATATTTATATTTATATACTTAGACAACATCTTTATATTCTTAGAAATAGAAGAAGAATATATACAATATATATATAAAGTACTAGAGAGACTAGTAGAAAATAAACTATTTCTAAAAATAAGAAAATACAAATTCTATATAAAAGAAATAGACTTCCTTAGATTTATTATTAAACTAGGAAAAATCAAGATTAATCTAGAAAAGATTAGATTAATTAACGAATAGCTAATACTAAAAAACCTAAAAGAGGTACAATAATTTTATAGGCTAGCTAACTTTTGTAGAAAGTTAATAGTAAGATAGTCTAAAGATATAGAACTAATATCAAGGCTTATAAAGA
Source organism: Ophiosphaerella korrae (assembly GCA_028456385.1). Classification (NCBI taxonomy): domain Eukaryota; kingdom Fungi; phylum Ascomycota; class Dothideomycetes; order Pleosporales; family Phaeosphaeriaceae; genus Ophiosphaerella; species Ophiosphaerella korrae. The sequence goes on along the minus strand of JALNQF010000521.1, from coordinate 8,072 downwards.
AAGATACGCTATTTAAATAGATAAAAGAATGTAATAAAGTATTTAATAAGATTAAGAAGAAGTTTATAGAAAACCTAGTTATTAGAATATATAACCTAGACCTACTAGTAATAGTAAAAATAAATATATCTAATTTAGTCTATAGGATAGCACTAATATAAGAAGACCTAGAAACTAAAAAGGAATACTTAGTTAAATACTTCTCTAAGAAAATAAAGATAGTAGAACTTAACTACTTAATTTATAATAAGGAGATACTAGTAATCTATAAAGTATTTAAATAATAGAGAGTATACTTACAAAGAGTAAAGTATTAAATAAAGGTTTATATAGACTTTAAGAACTTTAAAGGATTTATAATAAATAAAGAATTGTTATAACGCTATATAAGATAGTAGGAATTTCTATTAATATTTAATATAGAAATTATATATATAAAAGGGAAAGATAACTAATTTATAGACTCTCTTAGTAGAAGACTAGACCTATAAGAAGAAGTAAGCGCTACTAGTATAGTTCTAGTTAGGAACAAAGAAGGATATTTAGTCCTAAATATACCTAAGATAGCTGCAACACTTAAAAGAACAAGTAGCGAGCTAGACAAATAGATTTAGAAAATAACACAAGAAGTATTTAAAGAAATATAGAAATTAGAAATCTAAGAAGGATTTATAAGAGCTTATAGAAGAATATATATTCTAAGTAAGATCTAGAGAGAATTTATACGATAATTCTATAAATTACTAGTGTATAGTTACTAAGGTATTAAAAAAACATTAGATAGACTACTACAAGACTATTATATTCTAAAAGTAAGATAACTAGTAATAGAAGTACTATAAGACTATATAGAATACTATAAGAATAAATATAATAGACACATACTATATAGAATACTATAACTAGTAGAAATACTAGAATAACTATAAGGAGTTATTACAATAGACTTTATTACAAAACTACTAAAGTCTAAAGACCTAATATCTAGGGTTAAGTATAATAGAATTCTAATAATAGTAGATAAACTTACAAAGTATATATACTTTAGACTATATAAAGAAAAAAGTAGGATAGAGGTTACTATATACTAAGTTCTAGGAATAGTAATTAGTTAATATAGACTACTAGATAAGATTATTATAGATAGAGATGTAAGATTTATATTAAAACTATAGGGAATAATATTAGTACAATTAGGAATATAATATACAATATCTACAGTATATCGCCTACAAATAAATAGATAATTAGAACGAATAAATTAGATAGTAGAATAATACTTAAGATACTACCTTAACTAGAACTAGAACAATTAGGTATAGCTACTACTTATAGCATAGTTAGTATATAATAGCGTAAAGAATATAGTAATAGGAGTATTACCTTTCTTTATAAACTATAGATTCGAGCCTAATATATACTAAACACTAAAGAATTAGATATCTTAGTCTCTAAGAAGAGAAAACTTCGCTAATAGACTTAAAGATATATACAATTAATTAAGATAGGATATAGAATTTCTATATAACTGTATAGTAAAGTACTATAACAAGAAATATAAAGAAGGACCTTAATTTAGAAAGAAAGAAAAAGTATAGTTAGTATAGAAAAATATTAAGAGCAAGTAACTAAGCTTAAAACTAGACTACGTTAAGATAGGACTATACAAGATTAAAAAAGAAGTTACACTAGTTATATTTAAACTAAAGCTACTAAATAAGATAAAGATACACCTAATATTCTACGTAGCCTTACTAGAACAAGCACTATAGAATATAGAACTACTAGTGTATAAAGTAGATACGTATAGAGAATAAAAAGAATAGGAAGTTAAAGAAATCCTATAGTACTAGTTCTATAATAGAAGAAACTACTACCTAGTAGAATAGATAGGTATAGACAAAAAAGGACAACTATAGGAGAAAACATAGGAACTAGAAGATAATCTTAATTACCCTAAGAAACTAGAGGACTTCTAAAGTTAAAACCTTCTAGAATACCTAGTAGTAAACTAAGAGAACTAATATTACTAACGATAGATAGAGAGATAATAAGAATATCTAATATAGGATCTACTACAACAAACGCTTTATCTAAGTCTAGCTTAGCTTCTAGAGCTACTAACTATTTAGCTAATTTCTTATTATTTAAGGCCTTTATCTTACAAAGGCAAGAGAGATAAGCTTAATTCTCTACTAGCTTACTCTACGTAAGCTCCTAGATTTACTTACACTTAGCTTTAGCCTCTGTAATTTAAGATAGTAATTTCTCTTAAGTCTAGTTAACAGCTTTCCCTATTATTATTAAGCCTAGACGTAAGAATAAGTATAATTAACGTACACTTAGAAAGAGAGATACTAGATACGTTATAAGAACTATATATATTTGTACGAATACACGCCTTATAAGCTTTACTATCGTTTGTAGAAATAATGTAAGGAAGAGATTTAGGATTTAATTTAGGAGAAATATAATAAGAACAAGGAAACATTTTAATACTATTACGCAACACGCAATTAGTAAGAAGATAGTAACAGCGTATAGATAAAATAGGTATAAGGGAGGATAAAGAACTCTATATTAATAAAGAAACTAGATTAATAACTTTAGCTTTAGGATAGATAAACTAGGACCTATCTAGAGAAGGAGATAGTGTTACAGGTGTAATAGAAGAAATCGAGATAGAGCTAATTAGCCCTAACTTAGATACTAACAAAGTATAGGACAAGTAAAGTAATAATCTTAATTAAGAGACTATATATAACTAGGATACCTAGGGTAATCTATAATTTATAAGTTCTTAGCGTCTATAGATTATAGATTAAAGTAATCTATAATCTATTAGTCTTAGCAGCTATAGATTATAGATTATAACAAGTATATAGTTAATAGGATACGTATTATTAGGATAGTATTAGTAATTTAATCCCTTAACTATAGAACGCTAGTACAAGATAGTTATAAAATATCTTCTACTATTTATAGTTATTATAGATCCTAACACGAACTTTTATTATTAACTCTTAATCTACTAACCTCTATTATAGGTACCTATAGTTAACAATAGGTAGCCTATTATATCTAGCGTAAATCTATCTAGCTTTTATAGGTCTATAAGGCTTAGAGTATAAATTACTATATCTAGCGTAAATCTATCTAGCTTTTATAGGTCTATAAGGCTTAGAGTATAAATTACTATATCTAGCGTAGGTTTTACGCCTAGGGCTAGGACTTAAGGGCTTAAGATAATTTAGTTAGCTCTTAATACTTGTAGATTAGAATTATCTATAAAGTAATCCTATAGTTAGTAGCTTAAGGCGTCTATAACCTTATTTATATTACTAGGTGCGTATTTAATATAGAAATTAAATTAGGATAGGAATAATAACTAGTAGGCCTAGTAGTAATTAAGCTTTTTAGTTATTATAAAGGTTTCTAAATTATAGTAGTCTATTATAATGTAGATTATATATAGACTACCTATAAGCTCTAGTTTCTATTCTTTAAATACTTAGATTATAGCTATAAGTTCTAGGTTATAGATATTATAATTATATTCTACTAGAGTGTGTTTTTTTAAGAAGAAGCTACTTAGCTATTAGATTCTATCTTAGTTTAGTTAGCTTATTACTCTGCCTAAAGCTTACCTAGAGGCGTTAGTTTAGATATAGATTAGTTTTAAGGAGTTAAAGTAAAGCAAGACTATACTTAGCTAGAAAGTAGCTTTTAGTTTATTAAAAGTATCTATATATTCTTAAGTAATTATAAAGGGCTTGTACTAGGTCTTTTAAAGGGGTAGCTTATCTCCTTTAGTAAGTTTAGTAATAACCTTAGACTTAATTAACTTAGTAAGTAGTAGGGCGAGGCTTACGTAATCCTTAATAAAGCGCTAGAGAAATCTAGTATAGCCTAGAAAGGCTAGGACTTCTTTAGTAGTCTTTAGTATTTCCTACTCCTAAATAGCTTTAACTTTAGAGGGATCTATTATAATTCCTTTATTAGAGATAATTATACCTAAAAACTTAACTAAGGTAGTATAGAGGCTAGATTTTTTAAGGCCTACGTAAAAGCCTTACTTTTTTAGTAGCGTAAGTACTTTATAAACGTACTAGATATAGTCTATTTTATTATTAGAGTATATTAAGACGTTATCTATATATATAGTATAGAAGTCGTCTAAATATTCTAGTAGGGCTAAGTTAATAGCGCGCTAGAAAGTAGCTAGTGCGTTAGTAAGGCTAAAGGGTACTACCTTATAAGTATATATACTAAAGTAAGTAATAAATATAGTTAGCTATTCTAAATTTAAAGTAATACGTAAGTAGTAAAAGGTGTATATTACGTTAAATTTAGAGAAAATCTTTACCTTATTTAGGTAGGCTAGTATTTCCCTAAAGAATAGAATAAGGTACTAGTCTTTAATAGTAGATTTGTTTAGCTTATAGTAGTTTACGTAAACTTATAAGCTACTATCTAGTTTAGCTATAATTAGTAGGTTATTCCTAGCTAGGGAGCTGTATTTGCTAATAAAGCCCTTACCTTCTATTTCTTAGATATATTTCTAGATTACTTTATCTTATTTTCTAGTAAAAAAGTAAAGTTTAGCGTCTAGGATTTTTACGCTAGGTTTAAAGGTAATTTCTAGGTTATATAGCTTATAAGGGAGAAGTTCTTTAGTAGCTTTTTTATTAAAATAGAGTATTAGGTCTTAATATAGTTAGAGTAGTTTTATAGATAAGATATCCTTAAGCTCTACTATAAGTAGTAGTTTATAAAATTACGTATAATTTACTTCTCTAGCTACTTTATAGTAGTATACTAGTAGTAGTATTCTATCTAAAGTAAGTACTATAAGCGTATATTTACTTCTTCTAGTAAAGGCCTTAATTATATAATAACTAATAGTTTAAATATCTATTAATAAGTTCTATTTATACCTATTAGGGTGCCTACTTAGAGGCCCTATAAGAGTAGATAATAGTTTAAGCGCTAGCTTCTTTAAGGCTGTAGTAGAGTAATAGCTAGGCGTACTATAGTATACTACTAAGGGGATTTTGTTAGTTATCTAGTAGTACTATTAGTAGTAAGTATTAGGGAATAATAACGTTCTATAGTAGTAGTTAAGTTTAATAGTATAAGCTTTACGCTATAAAAATCCTAAAATAAAGTTAAATTAGCTTATATTTTTAATAATATAGGTAGAGGTCTATTTAATATACGCGCCTACTTATAGGTAGAACTTAACCTAATACGTAATAGACTTAGATAGGGAACTATTATATCCTTTATAGATAATAAGTTAAAGTAGCTAGATAGTTTATAATTTTATAGTCTTCTAGGTAAATTTTCGTTAAATAAAGTTTACGTTAGCTCTATTATTAGCTAGAGTTTTAGCTATATAGAGTACTATAGAGTCTTTACTTAGAAAGCTAGTAAATAAAAATTAGTTTAGCTTAGCTTCTATTAGATTAGTTAGTAGTTTCTTATACTAGACTGTCTATATTCTATAGGTAAGTATATAGGATATAGCTTTACTAGGGGTTATACTTTAGTAGTTAATTACGCTCTTCTAATTTGTATAATTCTTAGGTTAAGGCTTTAGGCCTAAGAAACGTTGTTTTCTAAATCCTAGTCTAAGTTAAGCTCTAGTTCTAGCTCTATATCTAGTTAGGGGTCGTATTTAAAGAATTAGTCCTCTATTTCTATATCTATTTTAGAGTCTATTACTATATAAGTAGCTATATAGTAGTTTATAGCGTTAGTAAGTATTTTAGATCTAGTAGCTTTTATTTATTTATAAGTAGTGTAGTCTAGCTTCCTAACACCTATCTTTCTATAGCCCTAGTATAAAATTATTTTAGAGTTCTTAGTTTTAATTATAGTAGCCTTTTTACTAGTTAGGTATATTCCTCTAAATATACCTTTTAGTTATAGTTAATAGTATTTTAGTTCTTATAAAGTTATAGCTAGTTCTTCTTTAAAGTTTTATATCTACGTTCTTAGTTTAGCTCTTATAGGCGCTAGAGTATAAAGCTAGGTTTACCTAGAGCTTATATCTAGGTTATAATTATTTACTTTATTTTCTAATATTAAGATTATCTTTTAAAAATTAGTAAAGCTATTATAGATACTAGGGGTAGTACTAGTAGCCTCTTTAAGCTAGGGTTATAGCTTTTTTTAAAAGTAGATATTATATAGCTATAGGTTCTATTATAGTTTAAAGCTAATATTATTAAATTTAGAGAGGAATTTAGCTTATACTAACTAAGTAGTTTTATAGATTAGTTAATCTAGTCTAAATTTAGCTATTTCTAGGGTTTTATAACGTACTTCTCCTAATCCTACTATATCTATATTACTAAATTAGTAAAAAAGTGCGAAGAAATATACAAATTCTTCTTAGTATAGGTAAGTAACACTATTTAAGATAGTAAGGTATAAGCGAGCTAATCCTATATAGTAGCGTATAATAACATTATCTTAGGTTTATAAGCTAATATATTTTTTTATATTAGTAATAAAGTAATTATATATAGACTAGATAAAAGATATAATATTTACGTAGCGTCTTATACCTAAAAATTATAAGAGTTTTATAGAGTAGTCTTCTTATTCTTTATACTAGTAAAAATTAAAGGCTAGCTCTTAGATACTAGTTAAAAAAAGAGTTAGGGTAAACTCTTCTCTATTAAAGATATAGTAGCCTACTACTAGTACTTAGGGTTTAAACTCTTTTTTAAAGAAGCTAGGTTACTAGCCTTATAGTAAGATCCTAGTATAAGGTAGTTCTATATCTTTCTACGCTAGTATATTAAAGTTAAAAGTTTCTAGCTTAGTTTATTTAGCTATTAGGTCTTTTTAGTAGATTACTACTTTGCGTAAGTAGTTATATTTTACTATAGCTTCTTCTTATAAGGCTTTATACTAGGTAGCTCTTTAGCCTAAAGTATTATATTACTCTATAATATAGTTATAGTCTAGTAGTAATTACGCTAGGCGTTCTTAGAGTTAAGCTAATTAGTTATCTTATTAGGAGAGTTATTTATCTAATTTACTTACTCTAGCTATAAGCCTCTAGTTTTATTTATTTACTACGTTAATTATATCCTATTTCTAGGTGTTTGTAACTACTAGGTATAATAATATTCTAGCTAAGGTAAATTCTCTAAGAGATAAGTAATTACTAGGTTTATTATCCTTAATTCCTTAGTATAAGGTTAGTAGTAGAGTGTAAAATAAAGGTTAGAGCTTAGTAAACTTAGTAAGTAATTTCTTAAGTTTATCTTAAGATATAAAGACTATTTCTAGTAGTAGGTCTTTATTAATTATAGCGTTTAATAGTAAGTTGTCTCTTAGCTCTTCTAGGATCTTAAGCTTAGGTATAGGCTAAGGTAATAATACTTAGCTAACGTTTAGTTAGGCGTTATTAATTAAGTTGTTTAATATAGTCTAGTTATTAAAAAGGACCTTAGTAACTAGTTTATACCTTAGGGGGCTACCTTAGTTAAAGAGAGTAGGGTCTATATCTAGGTTAAATTCTTCTACAATAAGTTAGTTAGGAGTAGCTAAGTCTATTATAGAGCTATTAGCTAGGAAGGTACTTAGTACTTATTAGAGAATTATATTAGGTTAGAAATTAAGTTTACTAAGTAGTCTTAGCTAAATAAAGGATTTAGAGTCTATTACCTATTTTCTTTTATCTTTCTATAAGGGGGTCTTAAGATATTATTAGAAGTTACTTAGAGCTTTTTTTATTAGAGTAGTTAGTATAGTAAGTTTCTAGGTCTATTTTTCTAGAGACTTAGTTCTAGCGCGTATTTTATAGATTTTTTATAGTATAGTAGCTCTAGAGTATTCTCTTAGTTCTTTACTAGATCTATAGTCTACTATTTATAGCGTATCTTTATCTTATAAGTATACTTAGTTTAAGTAATAAAGAAGTTATAAGCTAGTATTATTTTAGTTTAAGAGGCTAGCTTTTAAGAGAATAGAAGATTTTTTATATAACTAAGTTATAGTATAATAAGCTAAGTTATAGTAGTTATATACTATATTAGTGCGTTTAGCTATTA